>SJYC01141419.1:0-27290 GCA_006408675.1 Madoqua kirkii | reverse complement strand
GGAAAAAGCAAGAGAGTTCCAGAAAAATACTATGTCAAAGCCTTTGTGTGGATCACAATAAACTGTGGAAAATTCTTCAAGAGATGGGAATACCAGACTACCTGACCTATATGCAGGTCAGGAAGCAACAGTTAGAACTGGACATGGAACAACAGACTGGTTCCAAATAGGAAAAGGAGTATGTCAAGGCTGTATATTGTCATCCTGCTTGTTTAACTTCTATGCAGAGTACATCATGAGAAACGCTGCGCTGGAAGAATCAAAAGCTGGGATCAAGATTTCTGGGAAAAATATCAATAACCTCAGATATGCAGATGACACCACCCTTATGGCAGAAAGTGAAGAGGAACTAAAAAGCATCTTGATGAAAGTTAAAGAGGAGAGTGAAAAAGTTGGCTTAAAGCTCAACATTCAGAAAACAAAAATCATGGCATCTGGTCCCATGACTTCATGGGAAATAGATGGGAAAACAGTGGAAATAGTGTCAGATCTTTTTTTTTTTTTTTTTTTGCTCCAAAATCACTGCAGATGGTGACTGTAGCCATGAAATTAAAAGACGCTTACTCCTTGGAAGAAAAGTTATAACCAACCTAGATAGCATATTTAAAAGCAGAGACATTACTTTGCTGACTAAGGTCTGTCTAGTCAAGGCTATGGTTTTTCCAGTGGTCATGTATGGATGCGAGAGTTGGACTGTGAAGAAAGCTGAGCACCGAAGAATTGATGCTTTTGAACTGTGGTGTTGGAGAAGACTGTTGAGAGTCCCTTGGATTGCAAGGAGCTCAAACCAGTCAATCCTAAAAGAAATCAACCCTGAATATTCATCGGAGGGACTGAAGCTGAAGCTTCAATACTTTGGTCATCTGATGTGAAGAGCTGACTCAGCAGAAAAGACCCTGATGCTGGAAAGATTACAGGCAAAAGGAGAAGAGGGTGGCAGAGGATGAAACAGTTGGATGGCATCACCGACTCAATGGACTAGAATTTGAGAAAACTCTGGGAGATAGTGGAGGACAAAGGAGCCTGGAGTGTTACAGTCCGTGAGGTCACAAAGAGTCAGATAGAATTTAGCAACTAAATAACAACAATTTTACAATTAAATATTGAACAGTCTTACATACATTTTCTCTTTGAGACAAGGAATATTTAGTAAAAGGTGACAAATACTTTGCAATGAAGTAGATGGAGTAGGTGGAGAAGGCAATGGCAACCCACTCCAGTACTCTTTCCTGAATAATCCCATGGATGGAGGAGCCTGGTGGGCTGCAGTCCATGAGGTCGCTAAGAGTCAGACACGACTGAGTGACCTCACTTTGACTTTTCACTTTCACGCACTGGAGAAGGAAATGGCAACCCACTCCAGTATTCTTGCCTGGAAAATCCCAGGGACGGGGGAGCCTGTTGGGTTGCTATCTACGGGGTCACACAGAGTCAGACATGACTGAAGCAACTTAGCAGCAGTAGCAGCAGCAGATGCAGTAGCGGAGCAAGAGAGAAAGAGACTGGATGGATTGATAGACATGATCTGATGGACAGTAACAGTGGACTCTAGAGGCAGACAGACTTCATTCAGAATGGCAGTTCTACCACCAACTAAGTGTATGAACTTGGCTAAGCCACAGCTTCTCTGAGATTCAAAATCCTCATCTGTAAAATGGGGACAATAATCTAAACCCTAGAGCAGTGCTGTGAGGACTCAGTAAAGAATAGATACCTCCATTCTCTTTCTCTCTTTTCTTTCATGGGAAACTGCAAATCAGGCTTGGAGAAGAATGTGGCAGCTTCTTCAGAGCAATTTGGGTGGAAAGAAAAAATTGTGAGGAGTGGAAGAGAATCGAGGTCTTTACCAAACTTAATATCCGTTGAGCCCAAGCCAGACACACAAGAGACAGGCAGGACATCTGTAAGGTGGACACCTCAGAAATGTCTGCCAAGAATCACTGTCCCCAAGAACAGGGAAGGGTGGTGATTATGGAGTTGAACAGAGGTGAGCTTTGGGGGGGACACAAAGATGGGCATGAGTTTGAGCAAACTCCAGGAGATGGTGAAGGACAGGGAAGCCTAGCATGCTGCAGTCCATGAGGTCACAAAAAGTTAGACGTGACTGAACAGCTGAGCAACTACAACAAAGGACGGGCTTCTTTAGGTTAATTCAGCCATTCTAAGTGCCTTAATCCAAACTGTGGGACAGAACATTTGACCTCATCATCCTGGTGACAACCTTTCACACCTACCTGAAAAGCAACTCTGAGTAAAACCCTCCTAATGAGCCAAAGGATAAATACTGAGGTGCATGAGTTTCTGTTGAATACATTACCTACCGGATAGAACCGCTGAAGAGTATGGGGTCCTGCAGGATAATTGAAAGCCTAGAACGGAGTGTGTGCAGTGGCAGTTTGGAAATGTCTATCCCATCAATGACAATCTTTCCTGTTAAAGAAAAACAAAAATGGCAAGCCTGTAATAAAACCACAAGTAAAATAATATTTGTTTACCAATTGGAAGTGCTTTCCTAGTTCAGGATTGAAATTCAGAAGATGATGCTTTCCATGTAAGTATTAAAAACATCATGATATGCCTCCAAGAAAAATAGGCATTTTGGCGATATTTTCTTATGTATTATATTTTCTCCTAAAGTGATTTCCACTTTTTACTGTTTACGTGGTTCATAGATACCAAAGGTACTCTTCTCCCTCAGTGGTCTTATTTACAGTATTCCTTTATACTGTTCCCAGCTCTATTTTCCTTCATAGGATGTTCTAGTATACACATTTATTGATCTTTTGGGGGCTTCCCTGGTAGCTCAGTTGGTAAAGAATCCACCTGCAATGCAGGAGACCCAGGTTCAGTCTCTGGGTAGGGAAGATCCCCTGGAGAAGGAAATGACAACCCACTCCAGTATTCTTATTGGAAAATCCCATGGACAGAGGAGCCTGGCAGGCTACAGTCCACGGGGTTGCAGAGTCAGACATGACTTAGCTACAAAAGCACCACCGTAGATCTTTTTAATTGTGTGGTTCAGACAGTAAAGAATCCACCTGTAATGCTGGAGACCCGGGTTCGATCCCTAGCTTGGGAAGATCCTCTGGAAGAGGGCATGGCAACCCACTACAGTATTCTTGCCTGGAGAATCCCCATGGAAAGAGGAGCCTGGCAGACTACACCCCATGGGGTCACAAAGTGTTGGACACAACTGAGTGACTAAGCATAGCACTCTTCCCAAACCAGAATATCAGGTTATTGAAGACAGGTATTTTTGTCTGTCTTCAGTTCAGTTCAGTAGCTCAGTCGTGTCCGACTCGTTGCGACCCCATGAACTGCAGCACGCCAGGCATTCCTGTCCATCACCAACTCCCAGAGTTCACTCAGACTCACATCCATCGAGTCAGTGATGCCATCCAGTCATCTCATCCTCTGTTATCCCCTTCTCCTCCTGCCCCCATCCCTCCCAGCATCAGAGTCTTTTCTGATAAGTCAACTCTTCGCATGAGGTGGCCAAAGTACTGGAGTTTCAGCTTTAGCATCATTCCTTCCAAAGAGATCCCAGGGCTGATCTTCAGAATGGACTGGTTGGATCTCCTTGCAGTCCAAGGACTCTCAAGAGTCTTCTCCAACACCACAGTCCAAAAGCATCAATTCTTAGGCACTCAGCCTTCTTCACAGTCCAACTCTCACATCCATACATGACCTCAGGAAAAACCATAGCCTTGACTAGATGGACCTTAGTCAGCAAAGTAATGTCTCCGGTTTTGAATATGCTATCTAGATTGGTCATAACTTTTCTTCCAAGGAGTAAGTGTCTTTTAATTTCATGGCTGCAGTCACCATCTGCAGTGATTTTGGAGCCCAAGAAAATAAAGTCTGACACTGTTTCCCCATCTATTTCCCATGAAGTGATGGGACCGGATGCCTTAGTCACTCATTTATTTATTTACTTATATATTTCAAAAATCTTTTTACTTTTTAGTGGGGTATAGCTGATTAACAATATTGTGTTATATTTATTTCTAATTGTTTTCATTTATTTTTGGGGCACCCCAAGTGACATTCAGGCTCTCAGTTCCTTGACCAGGGACGGAATCTGTGACTCTGTAATGGAAGCTCAGATGCTTAACCACTTGACTGTTCATGTTAGTCACTCAGTCATGTCCAGCTCTTTGCAACTGTAGCCTGCCAGCCTCCTCTGTCCGTGGAATTCTCCAGGCAAGAATACTGGAGTGGGTTGCTATTCCCTTCTCCAGGGATCTTCCTGATCCAGGGATCGAACCTCGGTCTCCTGCATTGCAGGCAGATTCTTTACCATCTGAGCCACCAGGGAAGCCCCAAGAAGAAAGACTTCCTTGACCAGGAAACAAACCTGGGCCACAACAGTGAGGGCATCTATTTCTAACCACTAGGCCACCATAAGAGAAGTCTCTTTGCTCACTTATTGATTGAGGAGTATAGTACAGTACAAGTGAGAAAGAAAATTCTGTGACATAGGTATCAACTCTTAATAAATTTCACTGTATATGAACTTGTGCAATCTTGATGACTCTTCCTTACCTTGATAGATTTATTTTATGATCTTGTTTTGTGCAAAGATAATATTGCTCTATGAGGTAAGGATGCTAAGAGAAGGATGGCAGTTAGAGTCCCTTTGCTGGATTTAGATTCAAGAGCAGGTAAGGTGATTAGCTTAAACTTTCTTCTGGGTATAATATATTATCTACTAAAATCTCAATTGCTTAATGGTATTAAAAAGATAATCAGTCATCATAGTCCTCATGGGAGCTGAAACGATGTTTCTGAACTCATGAGACTATGGCTAATCTAATATGTTCCATCATAGTGACAGTTTTTTTAATGAAAAGTTTCAATCAACTGTCTTGGATCCTGTAATTGGATTATAATGCAAATCCCACAGAAAATCCTTAAAGGATCTGTGTATTATTACGAGCCATGGAAAGAGTGAGCTGCTCATCTGGAGGTGGATAGCTATCTTTGCTAAATCTAAGTCCCAAACCCTTCAATGACCACAGTTCAACTTTGCTCTTCATAAACTGACCTCTTTATTTCACTGAGCTGTTGTGTAGATTAAATAATGTAACCTGTCAAGTATAATAAAAATGTGAAGTACTATCACTATTATCACAATGATTAGAGATAATAATATTTAAGCAATTCTTGAGCTGATGGCTCCCCTTTCATTCAAGATGGGGTATGTGCTGGCCTATTTATAGGTCACTTAATAGACTAAATAATGTGACACTTTTTAAAAAACAAATATTAGATTACTTCCATGTATGATAGTATAATAATTTTGCAGATGAATAAATATTTTTGTATATTGTCAGTGTGTCCTTGGCCCTTTATTCACAATGGTCACCTCCTCCCAAAATATCCAACATCATTAAACCATGTTATTAAGAAGATGATAATAAGAGTCATGCACTAAAATTAAAATATAGATTATTTATCTCCTCTTTTTCCTTTAATGGAAAGAAATGTGCTTTTAGTTTGCAGGAAACTAGACAGTCTTTTTCTCTCTTCCTTCTTGAAATGCCACTTCCATCTGCTGTTCTTCATAATGAGTGGCCTTGTTTTCATTTTACTAATTTAATTTTAACAATCATTTCTAGAGCTGAGTTTAGGGCTAATAATTTTATTTCTCCAGTTCCTTTTTTTCTTTATTCCTAAACTGTTTATCTGGGATGTCTGCATGCTCAATTGTGTCTAAGTCTTTATGACCCCTTAGACTGTAGCCTGCCAAGTTCCTCTGTACATGGGATTCTCCAGGCAAAAATACTGGAGTGGGCTGACATTTCCTCCTCCAGGGGATCAGGGATCAAATCCATGTCTCCTGCATCTCCTTACATTGGTAGGGAGATTCTTTACCACTGAGCCACCCAGGAAGCCCATTTATCTGGAATACCTGCCTCACCATGGTCTGTAGGACAAAATTGTAGTTGTAGTAGTGGTAATGCATGCTCAGTTGGGACAGACTCTTTGCAACTCCATGGACTGTAGCACACCAGGCTCCTCTGTCCATGGGATTTTCCAGGCAAGAACACTGAAGTCATTCTAAATATATTTTATTATTTCAGGACTAGGTAAGTAGATAGCATATTTAAAAGCAGACGTTAAGGTCCATCTAGTCAAGGCTATGGTTTTTCCAGTGGTCATGTATGGATGTGAGAGTTGGACTGTGAAGAATGCTGAGTGCCAAAGAATTGATGCTTTTGAACTGTGATGTTGGAGAAGACTCTTGAGAGTCCATTGGACTGCAAGGAGATCCATCCGGTCCATTCTGAAGGGGATCAGCCCTGGGATCTCTTTGGAAGGAATGATACTAAAGCTGAAACTCCAATACTTTGGCCACCTCATGCGATGAGTTGACTCATTGGAAAAAACTTTGATGCTGAGAGGGATTGGGGGCAAGAGGAGAAGGGGACGACCGAGGATGAGATGACTGGATGGCATCACTGACTTGATGGACATGAGTTTGGGTGAACTCCGGGAGTTGGTGATGGACAGGGAAGCCTGGCATGCTATGATTCATGGGGTCGAAAAGAGTAGGATACAACTGAGCGACTGAACTGAACTGAACTGAACTAAGTAGATGTTGCTTTTTTTTTTTTAAAGGAAGAGTATCACATGGCAAATGAAAAAGTTTAGTTAGTAACTCACCATCAAATATATCCACCATTCTGAAGAAAGCCAGAGATAATGATGACTTCCCACTGCCAGTGCGACCACATATGCCCACCTAAGAAAGCAACTGTCACTCAGAAAGAAGAGGACTCAGACCAAAGAAAAAGTAGGCAAAGCATTTTTTACTTAGATAAGACACCATGATGAAACTGCAACTCTATTTAAACAGTTACATTAAAATTGTCATTCTCATCTCAGGTCTCCTTTAGGAGTTATCATCATTAAGATAACAGGATCTTCATCAAATCTTCAATGATCCCACTTGGACTCTTTTTTACTTCTATGTGGCTGTGTTTTTTACCTCTGTGGCTTCATTTTTCCATCTAGTATATCATTGACCTAATAAACAAGTACTCCATTTTGTCTCAGAAGTGATAATTATTATATAACAAAAAGTAAAATGAGTCCATTTTTCTGCACACTTGTTCTTTTTACAATAACTAAAATAAATAATTGTGAGGCCAGAGCTAGTACAAACACAAAGGTTCTCAAGGGGACATCTGGAATGGTCATGAGCCAAAAGCTAGAAATTTTGAAAAACATGCCTATTTTTCACTTTTCTGATCTTCATGGGAGATGAATGAATGGCAATACAGTTTACAGAACATATACTTTATCTGGATCCACTCTCTCCCTTTTCTCTTTTATGCACATAATTTGACCTATAAAGTGTAAGAAATATAATGGGAGCCCAGAGAGAAGATCCTTGGCTGACATGTCTAAGGAGCTCAAGTGGCAATGGGGTGGTTCCATCTGAGGTTCTGTATGAATTAATCAAATGACAGTAAACTCCATACCTTCTGCCAGGTTTGATGTAAGCCTTTACGTGCTTAAGAACAGGCTTTAGGTTATTTTCATATCTGACACACAGATCATGAATCTTGATCTCCCCTTCCTGAGGCCAATGTTCTGGAACTTGAGAAGGATCTGGAGGGTGGAGATGGAGTAGGGGAAGAGAGACAGAGACAGAGAGACACAGAAAGAGGTAGAAAGAAAAGCACACAATACTTATATACATTTATACATACACACATAAGCTGTTTTCTAAATTTAAGATCATACTAAGCCTACTTCTGGGCTTAAAATTTCTTTAATTAAAAGATTATATTTATTTATTTGGATTTTGGCTACACTGAGTGGCTTGCAAGATCTTAGTTCCCCAAACAAGGACTGAACCCTAGCCTTTGGCAGTGAGAGCATGGAGCTCTAACCACTGGCCCACTAGAGAATTCCCACATGGGTTTTCTTCTTTTAATTAACATTACATTCAGAGTAAAAGTCTCTTGATTAAGAACTTTAAAAATAGTTTTTGTGTGTTTGTTTTGGAGCATTAACGGGCATCACGTCTCTCAGCACTCTATTGCTCAATTCTATTCCTGGCGGTTCATCTGTCAATGAATTCATTTGTTCAGTCAGCTGGTCCTCAAACATTTGAGTGATTCAGATGTGAGAGGTGTTATGCAGGGAACTGAGAGGGAAGACATGCCTCAAGGTGCTCAGTGTGTCCCAGGAGACCGCACGCAAGTGAGTTGGCCCCTATAGGACCGCACGCAGAATCACATGATGGAGGCCGACCCAGGGTGCTCTGGGAGAAGAGAGGGTGGCAGCCCAGGAGTTCCAGCAGGGTTTCAAGAGGAGATGGTGCCTGAGATGGACCTTAAAGGATAAGAGGTGGGGAAATTTGTTTCATATATATATATGAATATATATATATGGCCAGAGTGAAAGGTATATAGGTGGATGATGAAAGATGAGACTAGATAGGTGAGGAAAGACTGACTAATGAATAGTTGCATGTCCTTGAAGAGCTGAAGAGGTACTGAAAGATTTAGGCAACAGAATGCATATTAAGCATGAGATTTGCAGTTAAGGAAGATTATTCTGTCCTCAGTATTGAATCTCCTCCCAGTTTTATTCTAGCAAGGCTAAGAATCTTGGTTATTTTAAGATCTAAGCTCCTTGGCATCTAAATCAATATGCTCTTGAGAAAAAGAATACAATAGTTCATAGTGGAGGCTGGTAATTAATATAATAAAGTCCAAATATCTTTATGCCATTGCTTGTGTGCTCAGTTGTGCCTGACTTTTTGTGACCTCATAGACTGCAGCCCGCCAGGCTCCTCTGTCCATGGGATTCTCCAGCAAGAACACTGGAGTGGTTGCCAATTCCTCCTCAAGGGGATCCTCCAGACCCAGGGATTGAACCCAAGCCTCCAGAGGCTTCTGCATTAGCAGAGGGATTCTTTACCAGTATGCCACCTGGGAAGCAAGTATCTTTATAATTCTCTCTAAATATTCCTAGGTAAATCTATTTGGACTCTGGTTGTATCTAAGATTTTTTTAGGCCTAAATAATCACATCTTTTCAGATGCAGTTGTACTTTACCAGGCAAAGTCAAGATGAGAGAGGATTCTCTGGCTATTGAAATGGAAAACAAAAGCAAAAAGGACAATGTGCCTGACACACAACTAATATTCTTAAATAACTATTTAGATGAAACACCATAATATTCAGAACAATACCCATGGTGCCTTCATAATTCTCAGACTCCATAGTCAGGAAACTGTTCACTTTCTTCACTGCGCCCATCTGGACCTCCACATCAGCCAAGTTCCTCACGACCCAATTCAAATAATTGGTTATCTGTGTCAGGTGACAAAAACAATGAGCACATAGCAAGTAAAGTAACAGTTTTTGTGAACACTGGATATCAGGGGATAGGATGACTTGGACTTTTCACGTGGGTACAGTTCATAAACGCTACAGGTTATCAGAGATCAGAGAGGACGTTATGGGCTAACGCTGGCAAAGGAGGTTATCTGCTCTTCTTCAGTGGTCCTCTAATGTCATTGATCTGTGGACTGTCCTGACTTCCTTGCCCAGTGGATAGTTGTATGCTTCCACTTACCTCATGTATATTCACATGGGAGTTGAAGTGAAAGTGAAGTGAAAGTCACTCAGCCGTGTCCGACTCTTTGCGACCCCATGGACCATACAATCCATAGAGTTCTCTAGGCCAGAATACTGGAGTGGGTAGCCTTTCCCTTTTCCAGGGGCTCTTCCAACCCAGGAATCGAACCCATGTCTCCTGCATTGCAGGCAGATTCTTTACCAGCTGAGCCACCAGGGAAGCCCAAGAATACTGGAGTGGGTAGCCTATCCCTTCTCCAGCGGATCTCCCTGACCCAGGAATTGAACCAGAGTCTCCTATGCTGCAGGCAGATTCTTTACCAACTGAGCTATCAGGGAAGCTCACATGGGAGTTAGTGTTCCTAAATGGGTGGTGAGCAACTCAGGACAAGAATCCCAAACAACCTTGGGAGAACTCTGACCACAGTGTTTGAGGAGTTTCTAAAAACTGGTTCAAAATGTCAGAAATGAATCCATGCCATCCTAAAATGCTGGGTTTAGGCCCACATCTACTATTATCTGCAGGCTATCATCTTGTTCTGAATTTCTAACTAATCCTCTAACATCCACGAATAAGAGGTGATGATAACTAAGGAAAGTACCTCAAGTGCGGTACAAAGAGAGAGAGAGGTTTTCATCCATACTTACCGTAAGTGCATAGAGAAGACCTAAGCCCACCAATCCGGAATTGGAAGATCCACTAATGGATGCGATAGATGCAGTGAGGACAATGCAAGCGCCCAGATAATCCTAAAAAAGAGTCAGAAAAAAGGTTCAAAGATTTCCCCTAAGTGCTTAAAGCCAAGGATCTCGATCAACCCGGGTGATCACTAACAGAACAGACGTTACTCATCGTGTGTCCTGTGAGGTTTTAGAACAAGGTTACAGAAGGTAGGAAGAATAATAACTCACAGTCTTAGGGCTGGAAGGGAAGTGATGCAAGGCTCTGATTATATCTGAAAGCAGATAATTCTTTCAGAGAAGGTAACTACCTGGTCAGAAATTAAGCTGCAATTTTTTGCATTCAGAAAAAAGGTTCAAAGATTTCCCCTAAGTGCTTAAAGCCAAGGATCTCGATCAACCCGGGTGATCACTAACAGAACAGACGTTACTCATCGTGTGTCCTGTGAGGTTTTAGAACAAGGTTACAGAAGGTAGGAAGAATAATAACTCACAGTCTTAGGGCTGGAAGGGAAGTGATGCAAGGCTCTGATTATATCTGAAAGCAGATAATTCTTTCAGAGACGGTAACTACCTGGTCAGAAATTAAGTTGCAATTTTTTGCATGATCAGGATCAGATGACAGATTTTCTGTCTTTCTTTCTTTTTTTATCTACTGCATTTTACCAGACAAGCAATTATTTTTAACTTAACTTTCTACCTCAAATTTCATGTGCACTTATACCAGGGTTGGGATTAGCTCTCTTATATGCTAATTCAAGGCCTTTGCAGAAATTTGTATCTAATTAGCTTGTTGGGATTTGTATCAATATCTGAACTTTTTGTCAATGTGGACGCAGAGTCTGGGACATTAAATCTACAGATTGCATAGAAATAGGAGTAAGTATAACTTTCTCCCTAAATTAGAAACATGAATATGTCTTAGACTATCTGAATTGATTATGACTCAATGATAAACTCTTTCTAGAAAATTTAATATTAAGGTCAACCTTAAACTCAAAGGAGAGATGGGGGCACCTGTCTATTTTCTACACCCTTTCCCTCCTCCATTTCCCAATTCTTAGGCATTGTTAGGTCTTATCTTTTCAAAAAGAAATGTCTTTTTTTTTTTAGATTTGTATATCAGATTTATTTCAGTGCTGTTATTACTGGAAAAAATTGAAAAAAAAAAGGAGAAAATTTTCCTACTATGTGAAAGTTGCTCAGTTGTGTCCGACTCTTTTCGATCCCATGAACTATACAGCCCATGGAATTCCTTAGGCCAGAATACTGGAGTGAGTAGACTTTCCCTTCTCCAGAGGATCTTCCCAACTCAGGGATCAAACCCAGGTCTCCTGAATTGCAGGCAGATTCTTTACCAGATGAGCTACCAGGGAAGCCCTAGAATATCTTTACCAGGGAAGCACAGAACGAATAAATAAATCATCATACAGACATGTGATGGTATTGTATATTTTGCTGTGGTTAAAAATAATGTTTTAAACATTTTAATAATGAGAAATGGTCATCATTTTACATTGGATAAAAAATGTCAGGCATACAACATGCAGCAAGATTTTAAAATTATAAAACATTATATAAATTTTATGTGTTTACTTTTTATTTATTTCTTAACGATATATAAATGTTAACAAAATGTTAATGGAATTTCCCATAGTCAATAGAATCATTAAAATTTGTCAGGCTGATATGTCACACATGCCAGAAGCAAGTCAAATTTCAGGCATGAACACTTTCTAGAATTGTCTCAAGTCTCATCTTATAGGTGATGATCTTCTCTAGCAAGATACACCTCTGCTACCTTAAAAAAAACCTGGTAATTAGGTGAGAAGACTTTAATAACCCTAAGAGAGTGGTCAACATGCTGAAATCAAGAATGGTTTCTCAAATCAGCTTACATGTGTGCATCCCAGCATCTATTTTACTTTATTTATTTATTTCTATTTTCTTTAAAGATTTCTTTTTTGATGTGGACCATTTAAAAAGTCTTTATTAAACTTTTTGCAATATCGCTTGCCTTTTATGTTTTATTTTTTTAACTACAAGTCACATGGGATCTAAATTCCCTGAACAGGGATTGAACCCACACCTCCTGCACTGGAAGGTGAGGTCTTAACCACTGGACAGCCAGGGAAGTCCCTCTGCAAGTTTTAAATTAGCACCAAAGATCAACTTGTTGGGGAGCAATCAATGATCCCAGCCTTGGAATCACAGGTCTAGGTTCAAATGATGCCTTTGTCAATTACCAGCTAATACGTTTAGATGAGTCAGTTTCTTCTTTAAAACTCAGTTTCTTCTTTGGAAAATAGAAATAGTACCTAATTTACAGGAATTTTGAAAGGAATTTAAAAAAATCAGATTTTCCCACCTCCATGTACCAAGATGTCCTTTTCTCTCCTGGATGATTTTCAAATGTTTGAAGCAAGCTTAAAAGCTTATGTGCATCATAAAACATCAAAGGTTAAAACAGGCACTAAAATTTAATTCTGTCACGATTCCCATGGTCTTTACAAATAATAAAGAAAGAAATCATGAGATTTAATCCCTTGAGGCAGTAAATTCCTTAGAGTTAGTAAATATTCCTTTGATAGCTCCTTCCGTTGTATCCAGTGTATTCATTTATTAACAGCTTGTCACTTCCTAATCAGACCCCCCTTTATTTGAAGCAACAACTATGTGAATGTAGAATCTAACCAGCCTGGGCTGCTCTTTTATATTTTATAAACACCAATGTGTTCCCCTAATACTTCTAAAATATTTACGACAATATGAATTCTTCCTTTGATTCCCATGGTCTTTACAAATAATAAAGAAAGAAATCATGAGATTTAATCCCTTGAGGCAGTAAATTCCTTAGAGTTAGTAAATATTCCTTTGATAGCTCCTTCCGTTGTATCCAGTGTATTCATTTATTAACAGCTTGTCACTTCCTAATCAGACCCCCCTTTATTTGAAGCAACAACTATATGAATGTAGAATCTACATTCTGCTCTTTTATATTTTATAAACACCAATGTGTTCCCCTAATACTTCTAAAATATTTACGACAATATGAATTCTTCCTTCCCACTCTCTCATTAAAGTTAATACTTTCAACACTATGCTATAAATTTGTTCTTCCCAATATTAGCTTTTCTAAAGAGACTCATAAAGAGTTTATGTGATAAGTCTCAGAAAGTAAGTTAGCACTAGGAGATACTTCCAACAAGATGTTCCCCGCATGATACAAAGAAATATTCCTGTCTGTGTCTGAGAAATTTCTCTGGGCAACATACAATTGAAGACAGGGGCCCCAATCTCCAGTATTTTAAGCTTGATAATCTGAGGTGGAGCTGATGTAATAATAATAGAAATAGAGTGTACAGTAAATGTAATGTGCTTGAATCATCCCTAAACCACCCCCCATTCCCTGGTTCATGGAAAAATTGCTTTCCATGAAACTGGTGCCTGGTGTCAGAAAGGTTGGGGACCCCTGCTTTAAGGGCTTGAAACAATATATGTTTTTATTAGTTTCTATTCTCCACTTCCTCCCAGATGACCTCAGAAGAGCCTCATTATTCATCCATCTTTCCATTCATTCAATGGTCTTTTAAAGGTAGATATAACTTCCCTGTTTAGAATATCAATGCCTTCTTATTGCACTTACAATAAATTCAAACTCTGATGAATTACAAAGCCACAGATGATGCAAAGTCTGGGTTCTAGACCTTGCCTCCTCTGACCTCATCTGAGATTCCTTTTCTACTCCTTCACCGTGCTCCAATCATGCTGGTCTTCCTGTCTTCGGTCAGATAAACTGGGACCTGGGACCCTTTACTGCAGTGCCTGACCCTGAACAAACAAATCCTCCAGCAAGAGAGTACAAAGACACTGAAAGGGACTAAAAATAATGGCACACATGCACCACTGAGGTCATCACTTACAATAAGATAAAAAGGCTGTAAATCAACTGCCATTTCTAAGGTGCCAGGAACAGAAGCATGGTACTGGGTATGATCCCTGCACACAGCACCATCAAAGGGGTAGGCAGACCACTTAAGCTACTCTTGCTCCTCAATCCACCAATTCACCCCTACATTCAGCCTATTTAAGGAACCAGCACTCCCTGAAATGTTCAGGTGAAGTGTTAAACCATTGGACTGCCAGGTAAGTGCCCAAGGCATAGCTTTTTGAAGTACAATTAGAGCAGATTTTTAGGGGATGAATCCATTGCCAAATTCCACAATCTAGTAAGTTCAAATAGAAGTAAGAGTTTAAAAACCAGTGTGCCTGCAGTCTGTGGCACTAGTGGTAAAGAACCTGCCTGCCAATGCAGGAGACATTAGAGACTCAGGTTCAGTTCGTAGGTCAGGAAGATCCCCTGGGAGGAGGGCATGGCAACCCACTTCAGTCTTCTTGCCTGGAGAATCCCTTGAACAGAGGAGTCTGGTGAGTCGGGCCACAGGGTCATGAAGAAACGGACATGACTGAAGCAACTTAGTGCACAGGCACAGGTCTGCAGTTTAGTACCTAAAACAAAGTTATTTTTCATAAAAATATTTTTTATCATTTTCTTTTTTTTAAAGTGCTATTTGTGTTTCTTTCAGTTATATCAATAAGATACTTTCCAGCTCATTCCTGGATTATCACTCTGCTCAATAATATTTTTTTCCAAAGAATTAGAGATTCTTTGGAGGCATTTGATCAGAATTTTACCTGATATGAATAAGAGAGGAAGCCCATTTGTGCATGTTTATCAAGAAATCTCATAGCAAAATAACTAAATTCCAATCACTTCCCTTCTAATAGTACTGTAAGAGTAACAGGCATGTGAAATTGCTAGGTAATATGAATTTATGTTAGTTCTCCATCTCCACTTCCTTTACCATTAAACTTAACTAATTTAATGAATTATACAGTGATTCTACCTTTCCACACCTCCTTTCCTTTCCACTGCAAACATGTGAACAACAAAATGGCTTAAAAGCAGTAAGAAAGGACAAGCAGATCATCTGAATTAACTCACATACTAGCAGCACATATCCTCCCACTAAGGCTTTTAATTCATTGAAGAAAACACTTTCAGTCAGAATGATACAATGGAAAGAGAGATTCTGCTTAGGAAACAGAAGCTACTACACATGTGAATTTCCATTCTTAAAGAGGGCCCAACCACAGGACATTTGTATTAGTGATAAATTATAACTTTCATTGAGTTTGGGAATTCAACACTCCCTTCCAGAAGGGAAGCCTTTGATCCCCAGGTCAAAAGAAAAGCCTCTGCTTAGATTTCCAGTGATTTAATGACCTCTATCTCTATGTGGGATTATAGTGAAAATAATAATTTTCCATAAAACAACCTCATAAGTAATTAACAGGAATACCATCTCTCCCCTTTTTCATAGTCTTCAGAAATCCATGTCTAAAAACAAGAAGTCAATGTTTATGGTTCCATGGAGTGTCTGGGTCTTCACATGACAAGATCAAAACACACCTGTCTATAACAGAGTTGTAAACACTCAAAACAGCTCTGTGCTGTTTCACAAAACAGACTTTCATACAAGTTCACCCTGAAGGTCATTTTCACTTTAGCCTGTTGATTCTAAAGACTTTTTTTTTTTTGGCTTCTTGACGTGATTTTTCTTTTATCCTTTCACCACACAGCAAGACAAAGCTTTGGAAAGACACCCTTTAGATAGAGTTACACAATTTTTTGCAAATGGAAACACCAATGCCAAAGAACTGGAACTGTTTAGTGCAGAGGGATGAACAGAAAATGCTGTGCTGAACAAAAGAACGTAAGCATCATTCAAAGGTTAGGCTGGTGACACACTGCACATGACTGTGGTCCACTTCACTTGGCACCCAGAGGAAAAACAGTCCCCTCTCCTGCCAAAGCAACCTGGGTGGTCACAGGCTGGCTACTTTTTCTGCCAGCCAAATTATTCTTTTAGGTTCTTGTCCTTTTCTGAGTGCTGTGACCTTTATCCACCCCCCCAACTCCCTCTTACCCACTGAGCCACCAGGGAAGCCTCTGTAATTGCCTTAACACTTATCTAGCATGACCAGAAAAAGAAATGAAAGCCATATATTAAAAAAAGAAAAAGATAAAATCTGGATGGGGCTCGGGAATCTTCCCAAATTCAAAAAAGGTATTTTTATCCTTTTATCCCTTACTTCTCTTGGAGATCATCTGTCCACAGAATTCAGTGGCATTGCTCCAGAAAGCTAAAATTGAGAATGAAGAAAAATGGGAAAACAGTCACGGGAAACTATGATAAGCTTTCTCCTCTTTCTCTCCATGGAGGTCATTTTGTTGTTCCGTCATCAGTTGTGTGCCACCCTTTGTGATCCCATGGACTGTAGTGTGGCAGGCTTCCCTGCTCCTCACTGTCTCTTAGAGGTTGCTCAAACTCATGGCCCTTGAGTCAGTGATGCTATCCTACCATCTCAACTTCTGTGGCTCCCTTCTACTCCTGTCCTCAATCTTTCCTAGCACTGGGGTCTTTTCCAAAGAGCTGACTCTTTGCATTAAGTGGCCAAAGTATTAGAGCTTCAGCTTCAACATCAGTCCTTCCAATGAATATTCAGGAGTTATTTCCTTTAGGATTGACTGGCTTGATCTCCTGGGAAACTATGATAAGCTTTCTCCTCTTTCTCTCCATGGAGGTCATTTTGTTGTTCCGTCATCAGTTGTGTGCCACCCTTTGTGATCCCATGGACTGTAGCGTGGCAGGCTTCCCTGCTCCTCACTGTCTCTTAGAGGTTGCTCAAACTCATGGCCCTTGAGTCAGTGATGCTATCCTACCATCTCAACTTCTGTGGCTCCCTTCTACTCCTGTCCTCAATCTTTCCTAGCGCTGGGGTCTTTTCCAAAGAGCTGACTCTTTGCATTAAGTGGCCAAAGTATTAGAGCTTCAGCTTCAACATCAGTCCTTCCAATGAATATTCAGGAGTTATTTCCTTTAGGATTGACTGGCTTGATCTCCTTGCTGTCCAAGGGACTCTCAAGAATCTTCTCCAGCAGCACAGTTCAAAAGCACCACAATTCTTTAGTGCTCAGCCTTCCTTATGGTCAGGAACTTCCACATCCATACATGACTTGTGGAAAACCATAGCTTTGACTAGATGGACTTTTGTGAGCAAACTGATGTCTCTGCTTTTGAATATGCTGAGTTGGTGAGCTCCTCAGATCTGCATCAGGAGACCTGCTGGCCTCTTCTGAGCTCTGCCCAAGGTTGCTCCTGTCCTGGTACAGATTGGCTGTGCTTCTGCTATGGGAGCTCCCAGATTATTTGCGATAAGCGGATATTTTTGTTAATTTGCTGGTTAACATATCAAAGAACAGGGAATGGAGGCAGCTGTGTTGATACCGTAGGTAAGATCAACGCAGCATCAGTGGGCCAGATAGAGGTTTTCATCACTTATCTTGTCGTAAATGACTTACGAGACAGAAAATATCCAGCTGTGGGGTTCAGAGAGCAGTTCACACCCCAGCCTCCAAGGTCCTATATCTGAACACTTATATTTCTCATATTTCTGAAACAAGACCCATTTATTTCAAACTGAAATTGTGTCTCCAGTGATGCACAGTAGTAATGAGGTCCTTTACATGTGTACAACTGGGAGAAAGGTTATTTCCTAATTAGAGTTATCTGTTCTATTTATTCAGCACTCCTATTGTGGCACATATGTTCTTGCATTATAGCATTTATATTCAAATAAACGTTCTAATATTCTGAATATTCTGGTTCTAATGAAAACTCTGTACTTTCAGTATACAGAATAAGAGAATAAATCTGACTGGTTTCAAGTTGGATTTCTGGGATTGTCTAGAAGGTATGTGTGTATGTGAGTGTTTGTGTATGTGTGCGTGTGAGTGTTTGTGTATGTGTGTGTATACTAAGTTGCCTCAGTCATGTCCAACTCTTTGTGACACATGGACGGTATCCCACTAAGCTCCTCTATCTATGGAAGTCTCCAGGCAAAAACACTGGAGGGGGTTGCCATGCCCTCTTCCAGAATATCTTCCCAACCCACAGATTGTACCAGGGTCTCTTATGTCTCCTGCATTGCAGGCAGGTTCTTTATGCCCACATAAACTTATTGATAAACAAATATGAGAGATTAAAAAGATAAAATCATCCACAAAAGACTCTGAACCCTGAATTCTATCAGCAGATATGCCTGGAATGTTGCAATAAATCAACAAGTTTCTTACCAAATTTTATATTTATTCATCAGAAATAGAGCAAAGGACACTATACCTTTTTTGTGTTGGTTTTTAAGGGACAGATCTGGTAATGAGACCAAATAGCAAGTTGTGGAAAGATTATAATACACAGAAAAGAAAAAAAGACACAAAAACAGATGTGTTATAAGGTAATAGAATGAACGGCAGATTCTGCCCTTCCTTTTTCAAATGTCATATATATACATATGCATTTTTTTTTTTAGGTTTCTACAAGTGGAACTAGAATTCATTTATATTCAAGTGGGTCCAGCCGCCTTTAATGTGGGAGTTAAGTAGCGGGGTATGAGGCAAGCTAAACTAACCCACTCTGAAACTGGCTGCTGTTTCTCTCTGATTTTTCCTGACCTCCCCTTTCTTGGCAGTCTGAACGCTCTAATATCTTGTCTTCTGGCTACAAGAGTAGAACATATGGTTTGCCTGAAGATTCTTGTTAAACGCTTGTCCATTAGCCTGACAGTGGGAAGTGCTAAAGAGGAGAAGCAGAAGGCAAGCCAGACTCACCTCCAGTCCAGAGCAAACATACTCGCCCCAGAGAAACACACTTGATCTTCAACATTGGGAAAATCAAACACAAAGCCAACTACTGACATTTCACCCCTGTGATTTTAGACATTCTCTGATTAAACTAGTTCATCACTAGTTTTGTTATTCAAATATGATTTCTTTTCCTCGGAGAAAACGGATTTGAGCAAACAAACAGAAGCTTAAAGCAAGGATTTAGGGTCTGGGTAAGATCTAGGAATGGTAGTTTGTTTCTCTTATAAATCCTAAACACTTCTCCTGCCTGCCTTTCTGTTACTTACAGGTAATTGGAAAATCTCTGCCCTGCCCCTCCCAACCCCCACAGTGATCTGGAAGAAATTTATTATCTATTTAAAATTTGTGAAATATAATTGTGTTATGTTGCTGGATAATTTCTACACAATAACACAACACAAAACAATATAGTGGTAGAGAATCTCTGTTATTAGTGACAAATTATGACAACTACAGCTTACAGGGGGACCCAAGATTCTCTACCAATATGTTATCCATCCATCAACAACTCAGATTTTAATTTGGGCTCCATCCTTTCACTTTATCAAATCTCCATTCCCAGGTGCCCTCTCTGATCCACTGAGTTTTGAAAGAGAGCCTTCATATGACAGGGATGCTTAATCAGTGGAAGTGAGGTTCTTAACAATAATGCAGATAAACTTCCTTTTCCTTTTTACAAACTAATAATTATTTCTTAAGAAAATATGACAATCAGCTCATCATTTCTACCAAAGTTGCTTCTTCATACTGCAGATTACACAGCCCAGTCTGCAAACAACATCCCCTTCCCTCTGGAACTTGGGTCTAACCTATTTCCTCTTTCATTTATTAGGAGTGGTTGACTTATTAACCATTTACCAAGGCAGGCACTATTTCCATTCATTTATTCATTCATCCATGCATCTATCCATTCAAGAGACATTTGTTGAGTGTACCTGCCAAAAAGTGAGCTACAGGACTTATATTACTATTTTTAAACCTAACAACCCATGAGGTCATACTCCTAGTTTACAAATGGCAAACTGAGACCCAATAAATTCATTAACTTGCTAGACCAAGTCTGTACAATGCTGAAGCTTATATCTATTCTCCTTTATACAGGACAGAAGAAGGCAACAGATGAATAATTGCAAATTTTTACATTTGGGTTAACATGACCCTCTACTGGCTTAAAATAGAAAGCTGCCATCTCTTCCAGGCTGGTCCAGTTCAGTAGAAGTGAGTACATCTATTCACTTGTCAAATTTTTGAAAAAAAAAAAAAAAAACAACCTCTGAAGTTATACAAATATTTGCTATCTCATTAACTTATGTCATCTGGCCACTAAATGAACACAAAATGAATTTTTGCTTTTGGGGCTATCTGTCTTGCCATTAGCTAAAAACATCATGACAAATTTCACCCGTACCATAAACAAACCTGAGCTAAAGTCCAGAAAATGTGGAGTGAGTGCTGAATCTTAGTGGAAGCTGAGTTTTTACAACTGTCTCCCCCTTTGCATCAGGCCCCTTCTGTGTGGTTTCCATTTCGAAATCATGAAATGAACGTACCGTTCTGACCTCCAGCCATCTGTTGGCAGCTGAGAGGAATAAGTAGGCAATGTTGTTAGTGTCTGTCAGTTCCAGCATTCGTTGCTTAAATCTGGTCTCATGCCTGCAGAAAACAAAAATATTATGATGTTAGCCACACAACAGGAGAAATAATAAAAAACAGTCACACTTCCTACTACATTATTTACTCAACACGGTGACGAACTGGTGGGATGGAATGACTAGTAAACGGACTACTTGCAAATAAAGGCCAGCTGCTACTGCTCTCCTGCACCCTTCCTGAAAGATGGCATGGAGCAGTGGTTCCTTTCTCAACCTCTGCTACAGAAAGGAATGTTTCCGATGACAAAGTCCTATTAACGATCATTTCATAACTTTCTACACAAGGATGGTAACCGTGAAAACAAGGCACGGCCTATGTCTCAAGGGCCCTACAAAACCCAGAAGAAGTTGTACAGAAATGCAACATACTTGACCTAGAGTTTACTGCATATATCTTACTTTTCCACAGCGCATGGTAGGAGTTGGGTAGCAGGAACCAGAAGAGACTCATGAAAGGCAGGAAACTATGGGTTTGTAACAGGCAAATATATACCTTAAAAATGTTCTTTTTGCTCAGTGTCTGGAAATCAAAGGACAATGTGGCAAGAGGTAGAGGATGAGGGTCCTTGGGAACGGCAGATGTCCTTGTTAAGCAAGATATCTTACACCTCAAAGTTACAAATTATTTGTAAGAATGGTCATTGCATGAAAGAAACTCTTGGTGTGTAGTATTTATGGGGATCTAGGACATATACTGGAGAAGGCAATGGCACCCCACTCCAGTACTCTTGCCTGAAAAATCCCATGGACAGAGGAGCCTGGTGGGCTGCGGTCCATGGGGTCTCTACGAGTTGGGCACAACTGAGTGACTTCATTTTCACTTTTCACTTTCATACATTGGAAAAGGAAATGGCAGCGCACTCCAGTGTTCTTGCCTGGAGAATCCCAGGGACGGAGGAGCCTGGTGGGCTTCCGTCTATGGGGTCACACAGAGTCAGACATGACTGAAGTGACTCCGCAGCACCAGCAGGACACATACATATGTTCCCTGGTGACTCAGTGGTAGACGATCTGCCTGTAATGCAGAAGACTCCTGCTTCGATCCCTGGAACTACAAGAAGATCCATGGGGATGCAAAGAGTTGGACATGACTTAGCAATTAAACAACAGCATGACGCATACAGTTTAGCCACTGATGCTGGGTCAAATTAAGTTCATTCTTGGTAATCAACATAATCAGATCAAATTCTGTGTAACCTTTGTGATAAAGGAAACTTCTAATAAAAACCTCATCCAGGGATTTCCTTGGTGCTCCGGTGGTTAAGAATCTGCCTGGGAGTGCAGGGGATGCTGGTTCGATCCCTAGGCAGTGAACTAAGATTCCGCATGCCGCAGAGTAACTAAGCCCAAAGGTTGCAACTAAAACCTGATGCAGAAAAATAAATAAATATTTTTTAAAAAGAAACTTCATCCATTTGAACATGGGAGCTACTTCTCATAGAAACTCACATTCCATGTTGATAAATCTTTTCTACATTACAAAAATAGTCTCTTTTTTATTTTTCAATTATTTTCCCTGGGTAACAGAAACAATGGAAAGCTGGATCATATAAACAAAATAACTGATTGGAAGGTTGGACAAAGTGCCACATTTAACTTTCTGCGGCTTCGGCTTATCTTACAGAGACCTCCTGTCTATGTGTTATGTTTGTAGAGAATAACCAGATTTCATCTGACAGCCTGATGGTGATTCCTAGTTGATAAAAGACTGCTCTAAGTACCATCCTCCAGGCCCCCCAAGTCTTCAAATCAATTTGCAAAAGTTTACAATAAACTATCATGATGTCAAAAATGAAGAAGTCTGGGGTGGGGTGTTCACTTGGCTCGTGAAGCCATCCATACAGGCCAATATAAAGCAGATAGTTGAGATTTATCCATCAATCTGATCACTCCAACATGCCAAACCAGAAAAATCACATAATTGAGTCAGACAGCAACATCTGATCTACAATAATCAACGGGTTCAACAATCAGAGCCAAATAATTACCTCACTTTGAGTTATGTAGCCTCGACCCAAATGCCCTGCACAGGAGGACCTGCACTGAATAGCAATACACTGGGCAGGACCACCAGACAGAGAAACAGGACCACCCTCATCATGACCCTCATACAGACGTGTGTGCCTAGTCACTCAGTCATATCCATGGACTGCAGCCCACCAGGCCCCTCTGTTCATGGGGATTCTCCAGGCAAGAATACCGAAGTGGGTTGCCATGCCCTCCTCCAGGGGACCTTTTCAACTCAAGGATAGAACCCAGGTCTCCCGCATTGCAGGCCAATTCTTTCCTAGGTGAGCCATCAGGGCAGAGTGAATAATTAACATAGGATGACTCACAGAGTTAAAGGATTTACTGAGATAGTGGATTTCAACTGTGAACAGATAGAGCCAATTCGGCATTTGCATTATTGGGTGGATTTTCACCCACTCATTCAGGAGTGGGTGAAAGCATGAACTCAAAGTGAGACACTACAACATATATGTCTGAATAAGACACAACCTCTGCCCTAGAGAAGCACATTGTCTAGTGAAAGAGGTAAGCATGGTGTTGCTGTAGTATGAAAAAGTAAAGATGGCTCAACACAGAAGCCAATCATAATGGCCCTATGTGAAAATGCTACGGGGATATAAAGGAAGATGAAAGTTTGCACTGGCTAGAAGACCAGAATGGCAGGGCATAGGCTGGAAGATGGGGAGGGATGGATAAAACCATCTCTGGGATGCACTGAATGAGGTTTTAAGAAATGGGCTGAATTTTTTCAGGCTTCCCTGGTGACTCAGACGGTAAAGAGTCTGCCTGCAATGTGGAAGACCTGGGTTCGATCACTGGGTTGGGAAGATACCCTGGGGAAGGAAATGGCAACTCACTCCAACACTCTTGCCTGAAAAATTCCATGGACGGATGAGTCTGGTAGGCTACAGTCCATGGGATTGCAAAGAGTCAGGCACGACTGAGCAGCAACTTCACTGGTTCACAGAATTTTCAGGTGGACAAGGAGGGACAAAAGCATTGGAAGTATCAGGAACAACATGAGCTAAGGAACAGAAATGAGAAAACAAGTTCAGGAGGTAGAGACAGGGTCCCCCTTCCTAGAGGGCTGTGATGATGGAGAGATGTGGGGAAGGGGAAACTTGGACCAAAGCCTGTGGACTCCAGTTGAGACAAGCATCCAACACTTCATTGTGACAAAGTGTTTTGTCTGGGGCTCTTCCTCTCCCTCTAGTTTGGGGATATTGTTGCAGATACACTCTTAAAGAGTTTGTAAATGGAGCTGGCAACAGTCTGAAGCAGCAGTGAAAGGGGAGGGGTGAAATGCAGCGAACATTCTTTCTGTGTGTTTCTATTTGGCAAGAACCCTTCTGTTTTCCTAATGGAAACTTTGACACACTCAGTCTGTATCTTTTCATCCACATCCAGCTCATCTTCTGAACATTCTTAGACCTTTATTCTGTCAGACCAAAAAAAAGTAGGAAAGGTCACTGAAATCTCAGTCTAATTTAACTGTGATCCTCTGGTGGTAAACTACTTGAGGTTAGTTCATGCTGCCTCTGAGTACACCATGAACCCTGAACGCAGGGGAGGAAAGCAGCCTAATCAGTAAATACAAACTTTCCAGAGAGCTGACGACTCTGGGGACTCTTACTAGCCTGAAAGAGAGGAAGAAGTAGATGGAAAAGAATGTGTTTGATTCTTAACAGTTGCTAAGTCGTGTCTGCCCCTTTGCGACCCATAGACTGTAGTCCACTGGCCTCCTCTGTCCATGGGATTTTCTGGGCAGGAAAACTGGAGTGGGTTGCCATTTCCTTCTCCAGGGAATCTTTCTGATTGAGGGATCAAACCTGCATTTCCTGCATTGGCAGGTGGATTCCTCACCACTGAGCCACCTGGGAAGCCTCATTCAAGTCTTAGGTGACATGTAACAATTTGTCCTTCTTAGAGTTCCCTAGAATTTTCCTGATGTAAAATTAGGAACAGTCAAGCCAAATTCTGCTCATGTGTCTAGTGAAGAATAGATGATTAAATAAAAAATCTAAACCTTGACTTTCAGTCAAGTTTCTCTTTCATTTGAGACCAGGCTCATTTTCTTTAAGATGTTTTACATGGTCTAGTCCTCATCATTCTCAGTAAATGACCTCACTTGTTCTTCAGGGAGAAGACAGAGGCTGTTTTCTGTTCCACCTGCCAGCTTGCCTGAATCAGGTCATTGCTTTTTCCCCACCTGCCATGTTATCCCAGCTATTTTCCCTGTGGTATTTATCTAGGGTAGAAATAGAAGCCTGTATCTTTGGAGTCTTTCGATATCCATTGCAAGACTAGCACTTGGCATGTGTGTTCAAACTCAAATAAATTAACTCAAAAGAACTTTGGTGAAAAATGAAATTCTTAACATGGTGTACCACTGGGCATTGCTGGCTACTATTAGAACACAAATTATGTCTTAATCAGTTCAGTTCAGTTCAGTTGCTCAGTTGTGTCTGACTCTTTGTGACCCCATGAACTGCAGCACGCCAGGCCTCCCTGTCCATCACCAACTCCCGGAGTCCACCCAAATCCATGTCCATTGAGTCGGTGATGCCATCCAACCATCTCATTCTCTGTCATCCCATTCTCCTCCTGACCTCAATCTTTCCCAGAATTAGGGTCTTTTATGTCTTAATACCTACATTCAGTCAAACAATGATTCTGCCATCTCCAATAAAAGGTATTGCACACTCTGATGGGAAAACACATCACTGTGAAAAGTATAAATGCTCCACTATGAAATCTGTATCTTTATATTCTACTTTTGACTCAATTATATATATATATACATTTATATAATTTAAATATTTCTTAGGTTAGAAAAATCTCTGATTGAAATCACTACAGGTTTGCATTTAGCACTGCAGAAAGATATAACACTTTAAGAAGTTGATTTTCTAGATTAAATATAATATTCAAGGATGCCAACTCCTTTTCTGATTTTACCTGAATAGGGAAAATCAGTTCAGTTCAGTTCAGTCACTCAGTCATGTCCAACTTCTGTGACTCCATGAACTGCAGCACGCCAGGCCTCTCTGTCTATCACCAACTCCCAGAGTTCACCCAAACTCATGTCCATTGAGTCAGTGATGCCATCCAGCCATCTCATCCTCTGTCGTCCCCTCCCTCCTGCCCTCAATCCCTCCCAGCGTCAGAGTCTTTTCCAATGTGTCACCTCTTTGCATGAGGTGGCCAAAGTATTGGAGTTTCAGCTTTAGCATCAGTCCTTCCAAAGAACACCCAGGACTGATCTCCTTTAATAGAGTCAGGTAATTTTTTGAGTATTAAGCAAACTCTTTTGATGAAAATCTTTGAATATTACTTCAATGTTTACCAACATTGAAGAAAACTACTTAAAGTCTGAAGTAACTTTGGTGAAATAGTTCTTTTATTATTATTATTAATGCATGTATTTTAGCCTATATATTACTTCTTTGCTAATCACTGTGGTTAATGCTTTAGGTGTGTGCTCAGTTGCATCGAACTCTTTGTGACCCCACAGACTGTAGCCTGCCAGGCTCCTCTGTCCATGGGATTGTCCAAAAAGGACACTGGAGTGGGTAGCCATTGACTCCTCCAGGGGATCTTCTCAATCCAGGGATCGAACCACCGTCTCCTGCACTGCAGGAAGAGCTTTTACCACTGAGCCACAGGGGAAGCCAATACTTTATATGAAAAGTGAAAGTTGCTCCATCCTGTCCAACTCTTTGCAACCCCATGGACTATAGTCCACTAGGCTCCTCTGTCCGTGGGATTCTCCAGGCAAGAATACTGGAGTGAGCTGCTGTTTCCTTCTCCAGGGGATCTTTCCAATCCAGGGATCAAAGCCAAATCTCCTGCATTGCAGATGGATTCTTTGCCATCTGAGCCACCAGGGAAGCCCAAGAATACTGGAGTGGGTAGCCTATCCTTTCTCCAGGGGATCTTCTGGACCCATGAATTGAACCAGGCTCCCCTGCAATGCAGGTGCATTCTTTCCAACTGAGCTACCAGGGAAGCCCTAACACTTTACATGCATTATATCAATTAGTCCAATAACCCTAAAAAGCAAAATGGTTTTCCCTATTTCACAGATGAGGTTAGGGAATTCAAAAGCCTAGTCTAAATCACACAGGTAGTATCTACCCAACATGATGCTGAATTCTTTTTTTTTTAATTTTTATTATTTTTTTATTTAATACTTTATTCTATTTTACAGTACTGCATTGGTTTTGCCATACATTGACATGAATCAGCCACAGGTATACACGATCTCCCCATGCTGAAGCCCCCTCCCATCTCCCTTCGCCCCACCCCCCATCTCCCCGGATCATCCCGTACACCAGCCCCAAGCATCCTGTATCCTGTATTGAACATAGACTGGCGCTTCATTTCTTATATGATTGTATACATGTTTCATTGCCATTCTCCCAGATCATCCCACCCTCTCCCTCTCCCTCAGAAGCCAAAAGTCCGTTCTATACCTCTGTGTCTCTTATATTGTCTCACATACAGGGTCATCATTACTATCTTTCTAAATTTCATATATATGTGTCAGTATACTGTATTGGTGTTTTTCTTTCT
>SJYC01141418.1:0-16754 GCA_006408675.1 Madoqua kirkii | reverse complement strand
GGCGCTTCATTTCTTATATGATTGTATACATGTTTCATTGCCATTCTCCCAGATCATCCCACCCTCTCCCTGTCCCTCAGAAGCCAAAAGTCCGTTCTATACCTCTGTGTCTCTTATATTGTCTCACTTACAGGGTCAAACTTATTCTTTTTAAGGGCTGAGTAATACTCCATTGTGTATATGTACCACAGCTTTCCTATCCATTCATCTGCTGATGGACATCTGGGTTGTTTCCATGTCCTGGCAATTATAAACAATACTGCAATGAACATTGGGGTACATGTGTCTCTTTCAATTCGGGTTTCCTCGGTGTGTACGCCCAGCAGTGGGGTTTCTGGGTCATAAGGCAGCTCTATTTGCAATTCTTTAAATGACTTAAAATTATTAATAAACTCGTTTTCTTTTCATAGAATCCAAGCAAATCATTTAGAAACTACTGAATTCTAGTCTCAAGGATTATATGGGTTTACTAGGGATGCCATAACAAAGTACCACAGACTGGGTGGGTGGCTTAAACAATAGAATTTATTTTCACCCTGGAGGCTAGTATCTGAGATAAAGGTGTTGATAGGGTTGGTGTCTTCTGAGGCCTCTCTCTCTGGCTTATAGGTAGCCATCTTCACCTTGTGTCTTCATATCATCTTCCCTCTATGCTTGTCTGTGTCCAGATTTCCTCATTTTATAAGGGTGTCAGTCATTTGGATTAGGACCCATCCTATTGTTTTATCTTCATTTAATCACTTCTTTTAAAGCCCTATCTCCAAACATAACCACATGCTGAGGGGTTTAGGACTTTAGTATATGAATGTGGAAGGACATAATTCAGCTCATAACAAGGTCAAAGAAAAGATTTTACTACTACTTTAATGAAAAACTGTGCTCTCACCCAACTTACTCAATGTATTTAATGTCATTCTAACTACCAGGAATAATGTATAGTGAAGTTTTTTAATAAAAGAGCATTACTAAAATCGAAGAGATCTTTAACAAAGTGGGAACTTCTTTTCAACAGCTTTTATAAACATTTTTTGCCTAACACCTGCTCAACAAAAGCTTTGGTCTTGTATAGCTCCATTGTTTATCTTTTTTTAGAGTAATTATTCACTGAACTTAGAGAATATTTTAGCTTTTCTTTTTTCCCATTGTTCCATGTAAATTGTATGCCTTGTAAAAATGATCTCCAACTGTAAACTTAAATGTGCTTTTTCTGTATCATATCAATCTTATTCTCCTAGTCTAAAGTGTGTTATCCCATTTCTACTGCTTTCAGTTTGGGTTATAATATTAGATAATATCCAATAAGATAATCACACAAGCAGTCATAATTTCCTTCACAAATTGAGTTTTATGGCAATAAAAAATGATGAGATAAAATTTAATAACTTAAAACTACCCACTAGCTGGTTTTAATTATACCAAAGCAAATTTTAGTCCCTGTGCAAAATACTTTTTTTCATAGGTGTTACACAAATTCAGTGAATAAGGACTCCCCCAGAAATACCTAGTAAATGGAAAATAAAGGTTGTTGAAATATTCTCATAATTTTAATTATTAGAGAGTAGACTCAGAAAATGACAGAATGGGAAAAAAACACAAATGACTTCATGGAGATTCTCTCACCCCAAGGGGAGGGTCTACAGACTCAATCAGCATTCAGCAGCATTCTGTAGATTTGAAAAATGGGCAGCACCAGCTAAGCAAACATATTCTGCAATTGAAGAGACTTTGTATAAGAATTCCATTATCTGTGAGTATGGACAGCAATCCGTTTGTTTGTCTGTTTGTTTTTACCTAAACTAGTGTTTGAATTATGCACCAAAGTGAACAACAGTTTTCTTATGTAATAGAATTTTAAGTGATCTAGTCTACCATTAAAGAAGGCAAATTACTTGCTTGCCCCCTTCACTCTAATTTGCAACTCACATTCCAAGATTTCACATTATTAAGCTGTCCTGGCCTTAAATGCAAAGGTGGAAAGGATCAAAATGTCCATTTAAATGGACTGTTCCACAGAGTTGGAAATACAAAGCAAGAAATTGGACAGGAATCTTTAAAGTTATGTCAGTTGGTATGATGATGTAGGTATTCCCTCCAGAGACATAAAAACTGATCGATGTAATTTAACAAAAAGCTATTGAGTGCCTACTGCATACTTGTGACTATGCTACATGGATGGAGATCTGGTTGTCTGTTTATCCAAAATATCTGGGTTTTTCTTTCTTAGCCTGTAGACTTCAAAGCAATATGATTATTCAGAGCCATAAGTCTTTGGGAAACAAGTAACATCAGCTCCCTTGCATACTTGTGACTATGCTACATGGATGGAGATCTGGTTGTCTGTTTATCCAAAATATCTGGGTTTTTCTTTCTTAGCCTGTAGACTTCAAAGCAATATGATTATTCAGAGCCATAAGTCTTTGGGAAACAAGTAACATCAGCTCCCGAATATTGATTGTAATGTATAACAAATACAGTACTAATATTAGGCTTCAGTAAAGCCTTATTGTTAATGACCAAGATGACCTCAACTTTCCCCTCAGCTTGACTAAACTTTAAATAAGTTTCTTCCAAACTGCAGTCCCTTTTCTTAGAGCATTTACCTTACAAAACTTAAAATCACAAATTCTTCCTGTGCTCTCTTTGAAATGTATACAGATCTCATTAGAAGCGTCTTGCTAGTTTTATGACCCAGTCTTTGGGAATGTCTTTCCCAAAGACTTGACAGTCATCATTTTGAATCACATGCATTAAGAGTTTGTGCAAGGATTAGAGCCTAATTTCAGTGGATATCTTGCTACAAGACTTCCTTCTGTCATGAAGATGTGAGAAAGTTTACTTTTTCTTTGAGTTAGGACAATTGGGAGGTACAGATAATTTATGATTCTCTTCATCTCAACTCTTAAAAACTCTACAGCCCTTTGTTTCAGTGAAATTGAGTTCAGTCTCTCTCATTGGTTGCAGTAGTCTTGAGGAAAAACCTTCCCTACTTGTTACTTTTTGTCCACTGAAATTTTTCTTTGAGATTAATGATTTCAAAAGCTGATATATTCTTGCTATTCTGTGTTCCTAATCAGTGATGACACTTTGCCTTCATCATGTGATGTCTCATGGCAGAAACTTTAAGATCATCCATTAAGTTTTCCACAGAACTGCTGTATGAGATAACACACTGGAGTGATAAATTTTTTGCATAGAAAAAGTCAAAATTATTCAAAGTTAACAATATAATTGTGTCAAGATTTTAATTAAGAGATTCTAGAATATTATAAAATCCTTTAACCTCTGACTGCCAGACTAGAAATGAAATTTCTGTGTGATCTGACTGGGAAATATGACCAGTGCTACTTCTTCATTTATTTGGAAAGACAACTCCGGAGTACTTGCAAGGAGCCACAAGGAGCTGTAGAGAGAGAACACAGCAGTGTTGGGGTTAGAGAGACCTCGTTTTGAAATGTAACTCTACCACTGATTATATGTGTGACTTTGAGCAAATTATTTCCTTGTCTTTATGAAACAAGATACAACCACTCATCTACTCCCTTGGCCAGGGAGTTGTGTGGGTTATATGTGAGGAAATGTGTGTGAGGAAAATAGTGGCCTTCAGTACCATCTCAGTCCACTAGAGTGTTAGATGGCTGTACAGAGCTGCAATATTTACCAATGGCATTGACTAGACTTGCTAAGGCAAAGACAGACTCTTCCAGGGGAAACTCTGCTCTCAACACCTCTCCTCCTTCTTAAAGTGATGGGAGCCTCTTACCAGGGTCCTATCAGCATTTTCAGCTGTGACTTACCTCTTAGCAGGGCGTCTAGATGGAGCACCTGCCTGGATCCATGAGATAACTGACTCTCCTTTCCCCTAACCCAGGGGAACAATGCTTCGGACTTTCTAGAACACAAGAAAAGAACCAAGCCCAATCATTAACAATGCAGACAGAATACATTCAATCCACCATGAAAAGCAATATGAGAAAAACCTCATTTTTAAGCTGATTCTACGCCCTCCCCTCCATAAACACTACAAAACAAAATCAAACAAAAAGCCTGATATAAACAAATAGGAGGGTTTTTCAATTCCATGATTTTTTTAAAGCTATATTGATTATAAAACCTTTAGCCAAAATAGAGGAACACATCAATCTTTTAACTTCTTTAGAGAGGTAAGAGATGGACGATGAATGTGAGGTGGTAGAAATTGCATTTCTGCCCTAATTTTCACATGCATGCCTGCAAGCAAAGTTGCTTCAGTCATGTCCAACTGCACTGTAGCCCTCCAGGCTCCTCTATCCATGGAATTCTCCAGGCAAGAATACTGGAGTGGGTTGCCATGCCCTTCTTTAAGGGACCTTCCCGACCCAGGGATCAAACGGGTGTCTCTTATATCTCCTGCATTGGCAGACAGGACCTTTACCATTAGTCTTACTTAGGAAGCCCAATTCTCATATAAATTCTATTTATTCTTTAATATCTGGTGAGAATCTGTATGCAGGTCAGGAAGCAACAGTTAGAACTGGACATGGAACAATAGACTAGTTCAAAACAGGAGAAGGAGGACATCAAGGCTGTATATTGTCACCCTGCTTATTTAACTTATATGCAGAGCACATCATGAGAAACGCTGGGCTGGAAGAAGCACAAGCTGGAATCAAGATTGCTGGGAGAAATATCAGTAACTTCAGATATGCAGAAGACACTACCATTATAGCAGAAAGTGAAGAGGAACTAAAAAAGCCTCTTGATGAAAGTGAAAGAGGAGAGTGAAAAAGCTGGCTTAAAGCTCAACATTCAGAAAACTAAGATCATGGCATCTGGTCCCATCGCTTCATGGCAAATAGATGGGGAAACAGTGGAAAGAGTGGCTGACTTTACTTTTCGGGGTTCCAAAATCACGGCAGGTGGTTATTGCAGCCATGAAATTTAAAAATGCTTACTCCTTGGAAGGAAAGTTATGACCAATCTAGACAACATATTAAAAAGCAGAGACATTACTTTGCCAACAAAGGTCCATCTAGTCAAGGCTATGGTTTTTCCAGTGGTCATGTATGGATATGAGAGTTGGACTATCAAGAAAGCTGAGTGCTAAAGAATTGATGCTTTTGAACTGTGATATTGGAGAAGACTCTTGAGAGTCCCTTGGACTGCAAGGAGATCCAACTAGTCCACCTTAAAGGAGATCAGTCCCAGGTGTTCTTTGGAAGGACTGATGTTGAAGCTGAAACTCCAATACTTCAGCCACCTGATGCGAAGAGCTGACTTATTTGAAAATACCCTGATGTTGGGAAAGATTGAGGGCAGGAGGAAAAGGGGAAAACAGAGGATGAGATGGTTGGATGGCATCACCGACTCAATGGACATGGGTTTGGGTGGACTCTGGGTCCTTTAGCCAAAATAGAGGAACACATCAATCTTTTAACTTCTTTAGAGAGGTAAGAGATGGACGATGAATGTGAGGTGGTAGAAATTGCATTTCTGCCCTAATTTTCACATGCATGCCTGCAAGCAAAGTTGCTTCAGTCATGTCCAACTGCACTGTAGCCCTCCAGGCTCCTCTATCCATGGAATTCTCCAGGCAAGAATACTGGAGTGGGTTGCCATGCCCTTCTTTAAGGGACCTTCCCGACCCAGGGATCAAACGGGTGTCTCTTATATCTCCTGCATTGGCAGACAGGACCTTTACCATTAGTCTTACTTAGGAAGCCCAATTCTCATATAAATTCTATTTATTCTTTAATATCTGGTGAGAATCTGTATGCAGGTCAGGAAGCAACAGTTAGAACTGGACATGGAACAATAGACTAGTTCAAAACAGGAGAAGGAGGACATCAAGGCTGTATATTGTCACCCTGCTTATTTAACTTATATGCAGAGCACATCATGAGAAACGCTGGGCTGGAAGAAGCACAAGCTGGAATCAAGATTGCTGGGAGAAATATCAGTAACTTCAGATATGCAGAAGACACTACCATTATAGCAGAAAGTGAAGAGGAACTAAAAAAGCCTCTTGATGAAAGTGAAAGAGGAGAGTGAAAAAGCTGGCTTAAAGCTCAACATTCAGAAAACTAAGATCATGGCATCTGGTCCCATCGCTTCATGGCAAATAGATGGGGAAACAGTGGAAAGAGTGGCTGACTTTACTTTTCGGGGTTCCAAAATCACGGCAGGTGGTTATTGCAGCCATGAAATTTAAAAATGCTTACTCCTTGGAAGGAAAGTTATGACCAATCTAGACAACATATTAAAAAGCAGAGACATTACTTTGCCAACAAAGGTCCATCTAGTCAAGGCTATGGTTTTTCCAGTGGTCATGTATGGATATGAGAGTTGGACTATCAAGAAAGCTGAGTGCTAAAGAATTGATGCTTTTGAACTGTGATATTGGAGAAGACTCTTGAGAGTCCCTTGGACTGCAAGGAGATCCAACTAGTCCACCTTAAAGGAGATCAGTCCCAGGTGTTCTTTGGAAGGACTGATGTTGAAGCTGAAACTCCAATACTTCAGCCACCTGATGCGAAGAGCTGACTTATTTGAAAATACCCTGATGTTGGGAAAGATTGAGGGCAGGAGGAAAAGGGGAAAACAGAGGATGAGATGGTTGGATGGCATCACCGACTCAATGGACATGGGTTTGGGTGGACTCTGGGAGTTGGTGATAGACAGGGAGGCCTGGTGTGCTGCGGTTCATAGGGTTGCAAAGAGTTAGACACAACTGAGCAACTGAACTGAACTGATCTGGTGAGAATAACTTGGAAAGTATTGATATATTTCAGGAAATCTCATCAAACTATAGATCCTAATGAAAACTAGATTTATGATATCAGCATGGTTCACAGGACATCTCATTTAAAAATTAATGAAATATTATTTTTATGAAATGTATTTTGGGTTCCCACTTTGGCTAATTTTTATTCTTTCTGTGTGTGTGTGTGTGTGTGTGTGTGTGTGTGTGTGTGTGTGTGTATTCTTAATCTTAAAGATTGTCTATAAAATTTTCTCTTAAAAGTATACAGAAAATGGTCATATTTATAAGTCAAGTCACAGACCTGATTTAGAAACCATCTAGATTTGGACATTTTTTTATTTCCTCAGTTAACAGATAGTATACAATTTCTTTAAGTCATCTTCAGTACATTTTCTTAATCTTACATCTTTTGATCTCCACCCACATCACTTTGCTCTTTTTGTGATAAAACAGGTAATAACACAAGGTTAACAAAAAGGGCAACATTTGTGCTAGTTGTTTAGAGAAGTAAAATATTTTTCATCTTTGTGCATTTGTTGAAAGCAGAAGTAATTTTCCTTAGTTTCCATAGATACAGTTAAGTCTGATTATTAATCAGAATGATAGACCACAAATTACAAAGCCAGTTAAATATCACCTGTCCTTACTTAATATTCCGAACATTTTATTTACAAATTGGTTCCACTTTTATTATACTGAATATGATTTTAAAGACCTATTTTATTTAACATTAGATGCATTTCAACTGTATATGTAGAAAGCATAGTCTTAGTATGTTTAACTTTAGGCAAAACATGATCAAAGAAAAATGTAATATAGACCACAATGCATAATATATCCTTGTTTTCTAAGAAGACAGACCAGAAAGACAATATTTTCTCTATTCTTATATAGGAAACACTTGAGGTTCTATTGAGAGGGTAACAGGCAGGAAGGCCAGGGGTCTCCAAAAGGAGGAAATAGGTTGCAAGTGTCAGATACTTTTTATCTTTCCCTTAAATGGCAGGAAGAAATAGGCTGCAAGTGTCTCTTAAAATTTTGTGTTGCCATGACGACACCTGGTTCCACCTGAACTTAACTTTTTTCAAACCTTGGGCTGATAATAGCTCAGCAAACTAGTGTTCATATCAATTGTTTTATGGCTGAGGGATGACACACCTAGTGCCATACTATCTCAAAAATGCATATTGTGGGAGAGAGCCTGATGAAAATCCTTCAGCCTTGAGGTGTCTCTCTTATCTGGTTAATAGCTTTCTAACAGACATAAAACAGCTTGCTAAACCTAGCATGGGGGGCACTCTCTGTCCTTTCTGATGTCTATATCAGAAGCTTTCTCTGTCGCTTTTCATACTGTAATAAAACTCTCCTACACAAAAGCTCTTGAGTGATCAAACCAGGTCCCCTGGTCCTGAAGCTAAATCTTCTTCAGAGATCACAAATCTCACACCTTCACCATAAGCTATCACTATTTCCTATTTTTTCTTAAAAGTTGTGGGGAATTCATTTTCAGTTTTCCTCCTCAGTATACAGTCTGAAATATTCAAAATGAATATTTTTTAAACTTCAGAATTAAATGACAAATATTTAATGGTCAGTAGGGAGCTATTAAGGCAAAACAAAAAAACAATAACTAGAAGGGATAAGAAATGAATAACAAATATCTTAGAGAGCATATATAAACATGAAACTTTGGAACTTTGTTACTTAATCCACGAGTACCACCTGTGATAGTGGATAGTACCACTGTCTCAGGAAGATTGGTTCCTATTGCTTTCCATGACCTTGATTTTGAACAATTCTCCTTGTATCTCAGTTCGAATGGCTTACAAACATGCCAATTGTTTACTTTTGCTGCCCATTTTTTTCTATTACTTACTCCCGAATACACTTTTGCATTATCTATTACAATAAACATGTATTATTCACTCCAGAGTTCCTCAGTCTTGACACTACTGACATTTTGGATCAAATAATGGTTTATTATGGGAGGCTGACCTGAGCATTGTAGGATTTTTAGAAGCATACCTGGCCTCTATCCACTGAATGATATAGTACCACCTCCCCAAAATCTTAATTAAAATGTTTCTGAAATTGCCAAATGTTCCTTGGTAAGCAAGATCAAGCACCACAGTTGAAAACCATTGGTTTACATTAACATTCATTTATTTATGCATCAGTTTACTCAGTAAATGTCTACCAGATGCATGCTGTGTATCAAGCATGGAATACAAAAATAAGAAAGATACAGTGTTTATCGTTTTCTAACCTGAAGTCTAGTTATAGATGTGGACAAGAAAACTGTCAAATACAATTTAGTATGTAAAATATTACCACAGAGGTGCTAGAGCATAATGAATGGACACCTAACCCAGTTTGGGGTACCAAGGCTTTCACAAAGGCAGAGGCACTTAAGCGGACATCCAAAAGATGAGTGGGAATCAGCTCAGTGAAAAAGAGGGACAAAGTGTTCTGGACAAAGAGGACAAGGAAGCAAAAAACCTGTAGGTGAGAGAGCGGTTCAGCATTACTGGGTCACTGAAAACTACAAGCAAAGACCAGGTTACATGAGGTTTTGTTGTTGCTGTTGTTGTTCTGTCCAACTCTTTGCAACCCTGTGAACTGCAGCAAGCAGGCTTCCCTGTCCTCTACCATCTCCTGGAGTTTGCTCAAATTTATGGCCATTGAGTCAGTGATGCCATTCAACCGTCTCATCCACTGTTGCCCGCTTCTCCTCATGCCCTCAGTTTTTCCCAGCATCAAGGTCTTTTGCAATGAGTCAGCTCTTCACATCAGGTGACCAAAATGTTGGAACTTCAGCTTCAACATCAGGCCTTCCAATAAATATTCAGGGCTGATTTCCTTTAGGATTGACTAATTTGATCTCACAGTCCAAGAGACTCTCAAGAGTCTTCTCAAGCACCATAATTTGAAAGCACTGATTCTTAAGAACTCAACCTTCTTTATGGTCCAACTGTCACATCCATACATGACTGCTGGAAAAACTTTGACTATATGGACCTTTGTTGGCAAAATGATGTCTCTGCTTTTTAATATGCTCTCTGGGTTTGCCATAGCTTTCCTTCCGAGGAGAAAGACTCTTTTAATTTTGTGGCTGCAGTCACTGTCCACAGTGACTTTGGAACCCAAGAAAATAAAATCTGTCACTTTTTCTGACAGTTGTTGCCAATTTGATCTCTGGTTCCTCTGCCTTTTCTAAATCCAACTTGAATATCTGGAAGTTCTCAGTTCATGTGCTATTGAAGCCTAGCTTGAATGATTTTGAGCATTTTACCATGCTAGCAAGAGAAATGAGCACAATTGTATGGTAGTTTGAGGTCTTATGTTTCATATTTAAAGAGTTTTTACTTTACTCTAGGGTTAGTGGTGAGTTATGGTCTTGCCCTTCTAGACAATGACTCTGGACAAGGGAGCTGCGACTTTTGTAACATCAGATAACTGTTCTTCTGCTGTAAGGCAGTCCTTAAATGTGTCTATGCCAGCCCAAAACATCTCCAGTTTCTCACTCTTTAACCAGGATAGACAGAAGCCATCAATGTTTCAGGTAAGTCCATAATAGAATGAAAATTATCTCTGTAATTAAAGCTAAAACTACCCTATATTTTTTCACTGTTATGTAAGTAACTCTAAAGATATTTTATGTGGTTATAATCAAATCAATTTTTTGTATACTAATTCAAGTAATGCTCCAAAAAGTTCTTTAAGAAAATAAGGCAAGTATATCATTAATTTGCCACCTATAGATGAAACCAAGATGGAAGTAAATCAAAAGCAAGTTTGGAAAAAGCCTACTGACTTCCCCTCTCCAAGAGTTGATGTTATATCTTGTTGTTTTTGTCTAAAATTCAAATGGGCAGTTCTGAATCATAAGAACATAGTTTTAAAAAATTAAGTGTCTAATACATCCATTATATAAGCATTGAATTTAGTTATTTGTGTGAATTAAAAACATTAAACATGCAGGTGATGTTTACTCAATATACCACACAACTAAAGAAGACATTTAGTATGAGAGAGAAAACAACTTGATGGGACTTTGAGTAGTATCCGAATCACTAACAAGAAAGTCAAATGAAAGTTCAACGTATCGAGAGAATGTTTTGGCCGAGGGGTTACTGTGTCTTAGCAGAATGTGTTTCTGATGGAATCAGTTTGGAATTTGAAGAATGAAAAACTGGTAGCACTGCTTGCTATTAACTGTCCTTAATTAAAGCAAAGCTTTGTAGAATGTCTACTTGAAAGTAAATAAATTTGAAAGCATTTCTGCCTTATCATCTGTTCATTATAGCATGAAACAAGGGAAAAGAACTCTGGATAAAAGCAAAGATGAACTTTTCCCTCCAGCTCTATTAAGAGTCATATTTACATCTCAAGAAGTGGGCCAGGGCCCCTTATCTTTGACCCTTAGCACACTTCAAAGCAATTTTTGTCTGCTGAATTTTCTGTTAGGTAAAAAAATTTCTGAAGTATTAAATTTCCATAAATTCTTTCTCTTATTCTGAATGTTTAGAAGACCTTTAAGTACTAGAACTTAATCTTCCCCTGAAGCTCTTCTGTTAAATTTTCTCTTCAGAAATAAATTTAAATATCACTGCAAGATTCTTAAAAATGAACACCTGTGTGACAATTTTATCATATCTATTGTCTAGATTTGAGAAGGTATCTCAGCCTGTCTCAGTGGTCATATTTGAATGTCTAATTAAGATTATAAATCTACCAGAAGAAGATTGAGGTTTAATTCTTTGCTCCTAATATTATTTAAATTTGCAATGGCACTCAATAAAAGTAATAATTTAAAAGAGTAAATTTTTATGATCTTTTGTCACAATTATATTATTATACTTTTTTAATTTAACAAGAGTAGATATGATTCTGAAAGAGAGCTAAAAAAAAGATATGAAAGAAAGGAAGGAAGGAAGAGGGAGGAAGTAAGAAAGGGAAGAAGAGAGAGAGGAAGACAGAAGACTAAAGGAAAGGAAAGGAAAGAGGATGGGTGGAAGGAGGGAAGAAGGAAGGGAAACACGGTCAATGTTGTAATTCATCAATGGTATATGTGACAGTCTTCATTGAGATTTTATATCAATAGCTGATTCATGAGTACACAGATTCCTGGCTGAAAGGACAAAATTCAATATGAATCAATGATATCATTAAAGAAAGAATATGTCCATCATAAACTGGTAGAGGACATGGAAAAGTAGGAGTGTTCTCTCATGAAATCATCAAAATTGAAAATTCAAGGAGTAAAAACAAGGAGTGCCCAGACAAACTTTATTCAAGAGAGGAAACATCTTAGCCAGGTACACATACAATACTACATTCTCATGAAAAATGTTCTTCCTTTCAGGGAGATAGAAACATCACACTAAAGAAATTTGTGTCTGAACCTCAGTGCCCTGATTCTAATTCCAAATAGATGTGCCTGAAAGTCAAGAATCCCTGATTAGGCCAACACTCAGAAATAATGATATATTAATGTGTATTCTGTTCATCAGCCTCATGAGTCTGGCTGCTGGGAATTCATCACATCAGTGATTAGCACATCCACTCTCAGAGTGACCTCACAGGATTTATGATTACACACTTAGCAAGGTAATAACACCTAATAATCAACCAGCTTTTCTCAAGTGGACATCTTGACCGTGATATTGACTATTTGTTCTTTCCATCCAAACATATATTAGCAAGCTGGCACAAAAATAGTAGTGTCTCAGTTCTCTGACCTGTTTTGAACTCCAAGTATTACCTTGCATGAAATATTTACTTGAGGGAACTGTAGCAGTATTCTGGCAGCCGATGTCAGCTAAACTTCTAATTAAAAGCAGAAGACAAAATCCTCAGTTAATAATGATGCATAGAGACAAATAAATCCCTAGACCTAGGGCACCATCCTGAAGAGTCCTAGCAGGGGTTTCTCAACCTTAACACAATCAGTATTTGGGGCTGGATAATTCTTTGTTGTGAAAAAGTTGGCTTAAAACTCAACATTCAGAAAACTAGGATCATGGCATCCAGTCCCATTAGTTCATGGCAAATAGATGGGGAAACAATAAAAAGAATGAGAGACTTTATTTTAGGGGGGGGGGGCTCCAAAATCAATGCAGATTGTGACTGCAGCCATGAAATTAAAAGATGCATGCTCCTTGGAAGAAAAGCTATGACCAACCTAAACAGCATATTAAAAAGCAGAGACATTACTTTGCCAACAAAGGTCTGAATAGTCAAAGCTATGGTTTTTCCAATAGTTATGTATGGATGTGAGAGTTGGACCATAAAGAAAGCTGAGCACTGAAGAACTGTTGCTCTTGAACTGTGGTGTTGGAGAAGACCCTTGAGAGTCCCTTGGACAGCAAGGAGATCCAACCAGTCCTTCCTAAAGGAAACCAGTCCTGAATATTCATTGGAAGGACTGACTGAAGCTGAAACTCCAATACTTTGGCTTCCTGATGAGAAGAACTGACTGATTGGAAAAGACCCTGATGCTGGGAAAGATTGAAGGCAGGAGGACAAGGGGATGGCAGAGGATGAGATGGTTGGATGGCATCACCAACTCGATGGATATGAGTTTGAGTAAGCCCTGGGAGCTGGTGATAGACAGAAAGACTGGTGTCCTGCAGTCTATGGAGTCGCAAAGAGTGGGACACGACTGAGTGACTGAACTGAACTGAATGTTGGGGGATGATGGTGGGGCGAAGGTTGTGTACATTATAGCACTGTAAGTAATATCTCTGGTATCTACCCACAAGATGTCAGTAGCAGCCCTTCCTTCCTATTGAGACAACCAAAACCATAAACATCACCAAACTGAAAAGTTACCCCCTAGTCAAGACTCTACCCCCCAGTCTAGGCTGCTTGGATCACGGGTCACCTCGGCTCTTTTAATATATGTATCTTTTTATGTACGTCTTTGCAGTAGTTCTAACCAACCCATATACCTTAAACAATCATTTCACCAATGAAAAATTATTTGAACCTCCCACATGCTGTTATTAGGACATCTACTGGTATTGATCTAGATGCAGAAAGTGAAAGTGTTAGTAGCAGGTGCCTCTGGAGAGCACTCTCCTGATTAGACTCTTTCAAATGCTAACTACCTGCATGTTGAGAGAGCAGGCCTGATTAAAGTATTTCAAATGCTAACTAACCATCCTTCTGGTTTCAAATAAAATTAACATTTGTTTAATTTAGACTCCAGGTTGGCAGAACCTGCAGGTACTTCATGGAGACAGACACTGGGAAACTTAAAGGCTGAAGTCTCAGGGCAAAAGTAATAACCTTGATAGCAATAATGCAAACTCAGTGAACAATAAGACCACACATACTGTGTTTCTATTAGGAGAACAGCTGAGATGCAGAATATTTTACATTTTCTCCCCCTGAGTGCTGCCCAGTTAAACTGATTTTGCTGGTGTACAAACACATTTATTATAGCAGGTTTTCAGTTCAAGGAATTATGAGGAAAAATTTTTGCAAATATGTAAAGTAAATATTTGGACAATAGATTTGAATAGTGAAGAATATCTGCATACAGGCTCTCTTTATGCAGGACTGATGGACTGATGCATATCTTCCCATCACTACCTAAATGAAAATTGAGAGGTGGTTTTAGATTATTCCGATTTCAATTTTAGTTATGCCAGACCTGTGTAAAATAATGATCATGTTGATAAAAACTGGTTAGTCCCCATCCATGATTAGATATGCTGCAGCTACTTTCTTGTGTATAAAACACAAGCAAAAATAGGACAGGCCAAATCAAGTGAATCCAGTTAAACAATCACAGCCCCATGAAGATGTTTGAGATAAATTATACCCCTGGGCAGAGTGGCACAGATTTTATGGCTGACATGCTGAGAAAAAGAAAGAAGGAATCAGGAAACAAAACAGGGAGGAACTAAAGTACAATTGATGCATTTATCAAGACAGACATCTCTTCCACACATACTGTTCTCCTTCCCTGGACAGTGTACTGAGACCTTCTAATCTATGCACCAAAGAACTGTAAGTGTAAAAGATCTAGATGACCCAGAGGCCTTATCCGTGAAGGTGTGCTAGTGTGTGAATAACCCACCCAGTAACAGATGCAATTGAAATCTCAGGAGGAACTGCAATAAACTCTACCCAACAGCTAAGCTTATCTACACAAAACACCATTCATATATACTAACTGCTTAGGATATGAGGAGAGTTATATGCCCCCAGGGAAAAGACTGTAGTATTATTTCTCCCAAGGAAAAATTATTTGGTGAGAGTAGACATCTGTGCAGGAACTACAAAGAATCTGCTCAGAAGAGATTGTAGCAAGGGAGCTAGAAGTGTGGTATCTATGACATGTGGAGTAGGATAATCCCTCCCATATACTCCTAATACCATTTTTGTTGACTTGCATGAGAGAAAGAATCTCTTGTCCATGATTAGAAAGTACACATCCTTCTAAACTGATGATGGGGAGAAGAGGGGATGTTACTCTTCATCTTATATTTTCCTGATGTCTCTCAATTCTCTCATTACTCAACTCCCTTAAAAGAAAAGAAATGAATTAATGCATCTTGGAAAAGAAATGAATTTGTTTGACTTAGCATGTTTTGGGTTTCACGTTTGGATCCTCCTACCAATAGGGAATGAGGGAACACTCTAAACTGTTCTCCACCCAATGGGAAAACCATAGTGCTATGCTGCCATTGTCTAAATATGTCACCTTTGGGTGATAAAGTCAGGAGTGATGTGCTATGAAACCAATTTTGCAAGTACAAACTCCAGTTTTCAGCTGCTCTGAAGACAAGGGCAAGCCGCCTCTCAGTTGACACCTAGAAAGTAGGGACCGCAGTCCTACAAGTGCATGGAACTGAATTCTGCCTATAACACAAATAGCCTGGGAGCAGATTCTCCCCCAAGGCCTACAGGAGGGATCACAGGCCCCCTGACACTTTGATTCCAGCCTGGTGGGGCTGGAAGCAAAGGAAACATTCAAGCCACTCCATGCCCAAACTTTTGATCGACAGACTGTTAGGTAATAAATTTGGATTGTTTTAAGCTTCTAAATTTGTGATAATGTATTACAGCAACAACACAAAATATTATAATATTCATTGAAGATTGTTATAAACACACAAGGTAAACAGACAGTTTGGTGATTTGACAAGGAATATCAGGGAAAAACACTCAAATTTAATGATTTAATGTCAAAGAATCATTTATTTTATGTAGAAATACAGATATTTTCCTGTGCTTTGAGGAAACTCTCTAAGATTTTGTGGATTTGAGTACTGAGGAAGCACAGATAAAGTAAGACATAACCAAAAGGCAGCCAAACAGCACTTCCTTTTCTAGTCAAGAAGGCGATCCAGGTATAGAACTTATCCTCCTGCCTCAAACATCCAGTAAACAGACAAAATATCTAAAGTAATTGCTTTCAAGATACCTAAAAAATTTGTCACATTTAGACTTTTCCATACTTCTATTTAATCACATACAATTTTGATCATTCAGACAAGAGGTATGCAATTGTTAGTTCCATGTTATGTTCAATTAGAAAATATAGGATCTTCCTCCAATAATTTCATTACTATATGTCTTGGTGGTGGCCACTTGGGTCAGTATCCTCAGATTCATTATATGCTGTTTCAGAAATATAGTTTCAGGTACATATTCTATAAATTTAGGAGATTTTTCTTAAATTTTGTATTATGATTTTTATTTTATTTCATTGTTTTAGTTTTTATTCTTAAATGACTTCCATTATCCTTATATTAGATTTTGTTTGTTTTCAGTATCTATAATTTAGTCTCAAATCCTATATATTTTTCTTTTTGATTTAAATTTTTTTTCTCTTCTTTGTTTCATATTTCTCTTAAAGCATTATTTGTTGTACTTAATCACTCTTTTATTTCTTTATCTTTTCTAATTTTCACATTCCATAACTTACTTTCTTAGAGTTTCTAATTCTAGCTATATCATTTTCATAATTTGCATCATTTTCTTATTGTCAAGTCATTTT
>SJYC01141416.1:0-20464 GCA_006408675.1 Madoqua kirkii | reverse complement strand
TTTAAGATTTCATTCTAGAAATCTATGCATATTTCATAGATTGCATAGTCTAGAAATTTATGTATATATGTAACATTGATATGAGTGCAAATAGGCTTTTATTTAGGTTTTAGAAATCCTCTACTATTAACAGGAATCATGATTATCTTATTTTTTAAATTCTTTTTTATTTATTTATTTTTACATTACAATATTGTATTGGTTTTGCCATATATTGACATGACTCCACCACGAGGGTACATGTGTTCCCCATTCTGAACCCCCCTCTCCATCCTCCCTCCCTATATCATCCATGATTTATCTTAACATGTTGTTTAGCTTATGCTGAGAAATTTATTGTTGAATTTGGAAGTAATTCAGGCACTCACCTGATCAATGATATTTGTATCAGCTGAAAAGCGATTGAGAATCAGTCCCAGTGGTGTGGTATCAAAGAATCTAGGCAATAAACAGATTGGACGTATGATAATTCTAAATGATCTGGAGCCTAAACACTGCTAATAGACATGTTGGTGTCATAAAAATGAGAAGATCCCTATTCATCTGCTGAAAGACTGAATAAATTATTTAACATTTCACACTTCACAAAATGCATAGTTTTATCATATTGTAAAATAAATAACTACTTGTTTTTACCTTATTGGTCCAAGAATTATCTTATTAAGGAGATTATGGTGAAGATTTTTAGCAGCTGTGAGACCCATCCATTCCACAGTGAGAGATGTAACAAGGCAGAGGAAAATACCTGCTCCACAAAGTATGCTAAATCCAGCCACATAGTAAGTCTAAAAAGCAACCAATACAAAAAAGCAGAGCTGACATTATCAACTGAGTTTTTTCTTGCTAGGGCACCAAATGTCAAAGTCTGGCAATATTGTCAGTTTCTTCTATCTCACATTAATTTACACAGTGGAAGGAGGGCAGTTCTCCTGGGGATACTCCTGGAGATATTTGGGGCATATCCCCACCATAATTCCATGGCCGAGTCCCCAGTTGCTACCATCATTCTCTTTCAGGGTTTGCCAAAGGGTAGATGAAACATTAGAGTCAGTTTTCTGGTTTGAAATATTCTTGACTTTTTATATCATAAAGTTAATTTTTTCTATCCCTAATCTCAGAATGACCAGCTAATTCATTGGTATAGCAGTTAAAATCAGATGCCATGAGAACAAGAACAAAAGTCTTGTGTGTATATTACACACACATATCATGTATATAACTTCCTTGAATCCAAGCCCAAGCATTATCATTAAATATTTCTTATGATATTTCAGGTCTTGCCCTAATTAACCTATTGAATCATTACAAAAGTACTGTGACAAGTCACAGAGAACAGACCTGTGGTTGCCAAGGGACAGCCAGGTAGGGTAGGGATGGGTTGGGAGTTCGGGATTAGCAGCTGTAACGTGTTATACATAGAATGGATAAACAACGAGGTCTACTCTATCACACAGGAAACTATATTCAATATCCTATAATAAGCCACAATGGAAAAGAATATTAAAAAGAATGCATTGTATATATACCTGAATCACTCTGCTGTACAGCAGAAACTAATACTGTAAATCAACTATACTCCAATAAAATAAACTAAAAACAAACCAAAAAACCTCACAAAATTCCTGTGACATCTGGACTATTTGTATCTAACTAGATAAGAGTAAAATCTTGACATCTCTTAGATAATGTAAAAACAAAACCCACTGTACCTGGTCAGCTTTTCCAGTACTGTTTATACTATACTCTGAGGTCCATGTGGCCAGCCAGTAGTCTATCGCTACAATGACGGAATGTTTCAGAAGCTTAGAGAAAATCATCAGGAAGAGCAAGAAGAATCCTCCTGAAGTGAGGTACCGCCAACAGGTCTTCCATGGCATTTTAGTCCTCAGCCTCATTACCGTGGACATGTTATCATCTTCATCTTCCTCCTCTTCTTCCTCTGCATAAGAAGCACTTGTTTAATCTTCTGTCAGGCAACAGGTAGATATAGAATTCGTATTATTCCCACCTACCAACAAACCTTCATCCAATTTTAGAAATACAAGTCTTAGAAATTTAAATGTTTTCAGCAGAGAAAAGCATCATTAAAAAAAAAAAACAGGTGAGGGACCTCCCTGGTGGTCCAGTGGTTAAGTATCCACCTTTCAATGCAGGGGATGCAGGTTCAATCCCTGGTCAGGGAACTAAGATCACACATGTCATGGGGCAATTAAGACCACTCACCACCACTACTCAGCCCACATGCTCCAGAGCACATGCACCATGACCACAGAGCAGCCCGTGTGTGCTGTATCTAAACACCCTGCAAGCTTCAGCAAAGGTCCCATGTGACACCACTAGGATGACACAGTCAAATAAACAAACAGTAAAAAAAATAGGTGAGTGCCCATTAACAGATGAGTGGATAAAGAGGCTGTGGCATATATATGCAATGAAATAATACTCAGCCATAAAAATGACCAAAATCTTGCCATATGCGACAACAGGAATGGATCTTGATAAGGGCATTATGCTAAGTGAAACAAGTCAGACAAACAAACACAAAATACTGTCCCATTTCACTCAAATGTGTAATTTAAAAAACAACCAAAGAAAAAGAAAAAGAAAGTAAGTGAACAGTCCAAACCACGTAAAAACACACATGGATTTACAGAGAAGAGAGTAGTGGTTACCAAAAGGAAAGAGGTGGAGGGGAAGATAAAATGGATTAAGGGGATCTACTGTATACTGGATGTTCTGATGCTGGGAGGGATTGGGGGCAGGAGGAGAAGGGGATGACAGAGGATGAGATGGCTGGATGGCATCACTGACTCGATGGACATGAGTCTGAGTGAACTCCGGGAGTTGGTGATGGACAGGGAGGCCTGGCGTGCTGCGATTCATGGGGTCGCAAAGAGTCAGACACGACTGAGCAACTGAACTGAACTGAACTGTATAGTGGCAGACTGGAAATACATTTTTGGTGATAAGCATACTGTTGGTTCTACAGAAGTAGGAATACAATGTTATGCCCATGAAACTTACATAATGTTCTAAACCAATGTCACCTCAATACAAAAGAAATGTAAAAATATGTGAAAATGAATAAATGAATGAGTAAATGAAAAAATAAAGTATATGTTTGGATGAGAAAACTTGTTAATTTATTACAATAAACTAGAATTACGGACTAGAAGTTTATTACGTTATTGAAGGAAATGTGTGCCAATAAAACCATGTGCCAGACTTGTAAACATTTATAATATTTTGAACTTTATATTTCTGAATCTGTAAGACTGCACCAGGAGGAAACAGGTTTTGAAATTTGTGCATAGCTCAAGACGGCATAATCCATAATCCCTGTAGCTCATTTTAAATGTGGTCATGGAGGTGTATGAGCAAAATGGAACCTTCCTGAAGGCAAAGCCAGGGGTCAGAGGACAATGGGTAGGGAGCTCCTTTCAGCTGTTTAAACCACCTGGAAACTTCTAGACAGCTATTTTAAGAACATATTCCATTGCAAGGACAGGGAACTATGGTATTTCCTGAGCAGTAAAATGTGATCATTTGTATAGTTTAGTGAGGGCATCCCTGGTGGCTCAGTGGTAAAGAATCTGTCTGTAATGCAGGACACATGGGTTTAATCCCTGGATCAGAAGATCCCTTGGAGAAGGAAACGGCAACCCACTCCAGTATTCTTGTCTGAAGAATCCCATGGACAGAGGAGTCTGGTGGGCTACAGTCCATGGGGTTACAAAGCGCTGGACACAACTTAGCAACTAAACAACAACAAATGGTTTAGTGACTGTGGTGTATTTCCTACCCTTTTCCCAAAGACAGTTTTCACTGTAATAATCTTGTATATACTTCACTACTGTAGAATGAGCAGGTGGTGAGTAGGAAAGACAGATAATTTGGATTATAAATTATCAGACAACAGAGACTAAGTATGGATATGATGGGAAGACTGATCTATCATCAAAGATCTTCATATTTAAGCTAGGTACAAAAGAGGAACAGATCTCAGCATTAGAACTGAGAAATGCTGTGCTTAGATGCTCAGTCATGTTTGACTCTTTGGGATCCCATGGACGGTAGCCTGCCAGGATCCTCTGTCCATGGGGATTCTCCAGGCAAGAATACTGGAGTGGGCTGCCATGCCCTTCTCTGGATCTTCCCAATGCAGGGATCAAACCCAGGTCTCCTGCATTGCTGGTAGATTCTTTACCATCTGAGCCACCAGGGAAGACCAGAACTGAAAAGGAGAAATAAAAAAGATCCACAGCTGCACCTTTTGTGATTTCAGAGCATAAAGGACAAAGAGAAGATTGTAAACACTTCCAGAGAGAAAAGACATGTCATCAACAAAGAGTCATGCAATCATTATTATCAGATAGGAGGTATCAATCAACACTGGAAGGCAGCAGAGCCTTCAAATGCTGAGGGAAAACAGTTTTTACCTAGAATTCTGTACCAAATAAAGACATTTTCAGATATTCAAGGACAAAACACACACACACACACACACACACAAAACAGGTGTCAGATAATCTACCCTTTGGTGAGGGTGGGTCTGTGAGTGAAACAGAAATTTGCATGATCAAAGAGGTAGACACTTGCAGATTGCTACCTTTCTCCTCAATATCCATTTTCTGTTTCCAAATTAATTGAAATTTTACCTTGCCTACGACTACCCAGCTAAAGTCAGCATTTCTTCACTTCCTCAGAACTTGTCTGTCCACGTGATGATCTAGCCAATGGTTAGTAGCAGAAACAATATGGGCAACTACTTTTCCTTCCCTTCCTGGTGGATTCAGCAGACATAGGATAGCACTAGCAACCTAGCAGGTAATATGTACTGTACTGAGATCTTTCTTATACATTTCCTCTTTTACTCTGAAACAAAAGTATCATTATCTTACTTTACACATGAACAATTGAATAAACACAGCAAACCCAGGACAGAGTCAGCCCTGCAAATGCTGCATTTACCACTGACATACTGGAGAGAATAACTGCAGTTCTAAAGGCTATCTGTTTACAGTACCAAGCAGTCTCTTTTTTGGGCTGCCCCGTGGGACTTACAGGATCTTAGTTCCCTGACCAGAGAGATTGAACCTGGGGCCACAGCCGTGAAAACACTAACTACTTGACCACCAGGGAAGTCCCCAAATATATTTTTAAAACATTTTAAAATCTAAGAAATGGGAGTGAAAAATTCATCCATTCCTTTACTCAATGAGTATTTACTGAAACACTGAATAATTATCATCTGAAATGTAGAGATAGCCCATTTTGGTGTCCTTCTGCTCGAAATGATAATCTTCTCTTAACTGGCCCATGGAAATGTGGTCCTAGGCCAATATCCTTGTAGGAAGACTGAAGTACAGTACATTTACTCTATGGACTTTTATGGTTTATCTTACAAACGTCTTGGCAACAAATGTCAAAGCAATGTAACTATTTCATTTTATTCCTCAAATTTCCAGTAAACCTTTTTTCGCCCACTATATTTTATTAGATCCAGAAAATTGAAACACAACAAATAGCTTTCTAACTCTCTTATTCTTCATTGCTACACTATCATGAGACCCCCTGTAAAAACTTACAGACTCAAGTATAAATCTTTCAAAGAAGTATTTTTGCTGTATTCCCCATGTATTGTTTATTTCCCAAGGACTGACATTTTATTATACTAGATTTTTCCAGTTTATCTGAACAAGGGTCTAGACCCATTGTCCTGTCAGGTCTCACCACATAGCACAAAAATACTCATACACACTGTGGGGAACCCCTCAAGATGCCTCATTTGATAGCATGCACCTATTTACATACATCTATATACACATATTGATTGCATTCCTATTCTGCCCATTTTCAGTTTCATGTATTTGATCTTGCCTTAACTGCTCTGCAAAGTGGCTAGTCATTCTGCACTGACATAGACACACATCAATTGCCAAAGAAGACTTCCATATCCTATTACCCATTTGAATATTTTTTTTAAAAAGATCTACCTTCGTCTTCATCCTCCAGTTGGGCTTTGGCCTCTCTTGAATACATGGCTCTGCGGAGTGTTTTCCTCTCTAAGGTTGTTTGGTCAGCTTCCATATCCTACAGGAAACACGGCGCTGTCATGCACGGAGCTCACAGCCACAGGCAAGTTCTACTTACAGTCAGTGACCCACATGTAGCAAATACCAACCGTTAGCTACCTTTCTGGGTCTGGAGCTCTCTGCTCAAGATGGATGGACAACTGCAGACATATGGACAACTCTCATCATAGGAGAAGGTGTGAAGTAACACTTGAGGCTTGTGGGAAACGTATCAGAGCTCAGATGCATTAGGGCAGTAAGCCAGGAAAAGTAGTGACAATGTGATAGAGCTGACCCCAGGGGCAGGGGGACACCTCTTCTAGCCTTAAGCCTGGTCTCACCATTGCTCCTTGTTTTGTTTTTATATCATCTTCATATACTCATAATTTTTTTGTGGACAAAACATGGTCCACTGCAGAAGGGAATGGCAAACCACTTCAGTATTCTTGCCTTGATGATTCCATGAATAGTATGAAAAGGAAAAAAGATAGGACACTGAAAGATGAACTGCCCAGGTCAGTAGGTGCCCAGTATGCTACTAGAGATCAGTGGAAAAATAACTCCAGAAAGAATCAAGAGACAGAGCCAAAGCAAAAACAGCACCAAGTTGTGGATGTGACTAGTGATGGAAGCAAGGTCCGATGCTGTAAAGAGCAATATTGCATAGGAACCTGGAATGTTAGGTCCATGAATCAAGGCAAGTTGGAAATGGTCAAACAGTTGGAAGTGGCAAGAGTGAACATCAACATTTTAGGAATCAGCAAACTAAGGACTGGAATAGGTGAATTTAACTCAGATGAACATCATATCTACTACTGTGGAAGGAATCCCTTAGAAAAAATGGAGTAGCCATCATGGTCAACAAAAGAGTCTGAAATGCAGTACTTGGATGCAATCTCAAAAACAACAGAATGATTTCTGTTCATTTCCAAGGCAAATCATTCAATATCACAGTAACCCAAGTCTATACCCCAACCAGTAATGCTGAAGAAGCTGAAGTTGAACAGTTCTATGAAGACCTACAAGACCTTCTAGAGCTAACACCCAAAAAGATGTCCTTTTCACTACAGGGGACTGGAATTCAAAAGTAGGAAGTCAAGAAACACCTGGAGTAACAGGCAAATTTGGGCTTGGAGTACAGAATGAAGCAGGGCAAAGACTAACAGAGTTTTGCCAAGAGAACGCACTGGTCATAGAAAACACCCTCTTCCAACACACAAGAGAAGACTACACATAGTTATCACCAGACGGTCAACACTGAAATTAGACTGATTATATTATTTGCACTCAAAGATGGAGAATCTCTATACAGTCAGCAAAAACAAGACTGGGAGCTGACTGTGGCTCAGATCATGAACTCCTTATTTTAAAATTCAGACTTGAATTGCAGAAAGTAGGGAAAACCACTAGACCATTCAGGTATGACATAAATCAAATCCCTTACAACTATACAGTGGAAGTGAGAAACAGATTCAAGGGACTAGATCTGATAGACAGAGTGCCTGATGAACTATGGACGGAGATTTGTGACATTGTACAGGAGGCAGGGATCAAGATCATCCCCAAGAAAAAAAAATGCAAAAAGGCAAAATGGTTGTCCGAGGAGGCCTTATAAATAGCTTAGAAAAGAAGAGAAGCTAAAAGCAAAGAAGAAAAGGAAAGATATACCCATCTGGATGGAGAGTTCCAAAGAAATAGCAAGGAGAGATAAGAAAGCTTTCCTCCGTGATCAGTGCAAAGAAATAGAGGAAGACAATAGAATAGGAAAGACTAGAGATCTCTTCAAGAAAACTAGAGATGCCAAGAAAATATTCCATGCAAAGATGAGCACAATAAAGGACAGAAATTGTATGGACCTAACAGAAGCAGCGGAGAAGGCAATGGCACCCCACTCCAGTGTTCTTGCCTGGAAAATCCCAGGGATGGGGGAGCCTGGTGGGCTGCCATCTATGGGGTCACACAGAGTCGGACATGACTGAAGCAACTTAGCAGTAGCAGCAGCAGTAGGAACAGAAGCAGAAGATATTAAGAATTGGCAAGAATACACAGAAGAATTGTACAAAAAAGATCTTCACGACCCAGATAATCTCGATGGTGTGATCACTCACCTAGAGCCAGACATCCTGGAGTGCGAAGTCAAGTGGGCCTCAGAAAGCATCGCTATGAACAAAGCTAGTGGAGGTGATGGAATTCCAGTTGAGCTGTTTCAAATCCTGAAAGATGATGCTGTGAAAGTGCTGCACTCAATATGCCAGCAAATTTGGAAAACTCAGCAGTGGCCACAGGACTGGAAAGGGTCACTTTTCATTCCAATTTCAAAGAAAGGCAATGCCAAAGAATGTTCAAACTACCACACAATTGTACTCATCTCACACGCTAGCAAAGTAATGCTCAAAATTCTCCAAGCCAGACTTCAATAGTACGTGAACCATGAACTTCTATGTGTTCAAGCTGGTTTTAGAAAAGGCAGAGGAACCAGAGATCAAATTGCCATCTGCTGGATCATCGAAAAAGCAAGAAAGTTCCAGAAAAACATCTATTTCTGCTTTATTGACTATGCCAAAGCTTTTGACTGTGTAGATCACAACAAACTGTGAAATTCTGAAAGAGATGGGAATATCAGACCACCTGAACTGCCTCTTGAGAAATCTGTATGCAGGTCAGTAAGCAACAGTTAGAACTGGACATGGAACAACAGACTGGTTCCAAAGAGGGAAGGGAATACATCAAGGCTATATATTGTCACCCTGCTAATTTAACTTATATGCAGAGTACACCATGAGAAACACTGAGCTGGATGAAGCACAAGCTGGAATCAAGATTGCTGGGAGAAATATCAATAACCTCAGAAATTCAGATGACACCATCTGTATGGCAGATATTGAAAAGGAGCTAAAGAGCCTCTTGATGAAAGTGAAAGAGAAGAGTGAAAAAGTTGGCTTAAAACTCAACATTTAGAAAACTAAGATCATGGCTTCTGGTCCCATCACTTCATGGCAAATAGACGGGGAAGCAATGGAAACAATGACAGACTTTATTTTGGGGGAGGCTCCAAAATCCCTGCAGATGATGATTGCAGCCATGAAACTAAAAGACATTTGCTCCTTAGAAGAAAAGTTATGACCAACTAGGCAGCATATTAAAAAGCAGAGACCTTCCTTTGCCAGCAAAGGTCCATTTAGTCAAACCTATGGTTTTTTCAGTGGTCATGTATGTCTGTGAGAGTTGGACTGTAAAGAAGACTGAGCGCCAAAGAATTGATGCTTTTGAACTGTGTTGCTGGAGAAGACTCTTGAGAGTCCCTTGGACTGCAAGGAGATCGACCAGTCCATCCTAAAGGAGATCAGTCCTGAATATTCATTGGAAGGACTGGTGCTAAAGCTGAAATTCCAGTACTTTGGCCACCTCATGCAAAGAGCTGACTCATTGGAAAAGACTCTGATGCTGGGAGGGATTGGGGGCAGGAGGAGAAGGGGACGATTGAGGATGAGATGGCTGAATGGCATCACTGACTCGATGGACGTGAGTTTGGGTAAACTCTGGGAGTTGGTTATAGACAGGGAGGCCTGGCATGCTGTGGTTCATGGGGTCTAAAAGAGTCGGACACAGTTGAGCAACTGAACTGAACTGAACTGTCTGAACTTTTTAATGATTCATCAATGTTAACAAACATCTTTTAAAACTGCATGTGGTTCTGGATTGGTTAAAGCACTATCAGTCATACAATATTATGAATTATCAAATCAAGATGAATTTCTGACTGAGGATCTCACTCAGGGGGAAAGAGACTTCAATAGAAACAAAAGGAAGGCGGGTTATTTTGAAGTAAATGGGAAAGGCGAGAAGGGAAGATGTTAAATACAAACTGCAAAATTTTAAGGGTTGCTCCAGACTCATCCTGTGCTAAGAAACGGAAAAGCGTTTTGTTTTCTCCAGTTTTCTGCTTCCAACACTCCTCCGTCTTGGCTTTGGAACTTCGCAAGTAGCATCAGTTCAGTTACACTGTGGGTTAAATCAGCTTCCGCAGGACAGTCTGGGAAACTACCCATATCTCTGCTTCTGTGGGGAAATCTCTGCATTCTGAGTTCCAAATAACTGACCCACTGACTTCTGGAACTGACAGTAATTTAAGGGCTTCCTGTACATGCTAATATATATGTAAAAATCCTGTTTGTTACAGGGATAAACCAATAATTCTTTGATGATCAGTCTCCGGATAGGGGTCCTGTTTTGTTTTTGCTTGTTTGGCCTCACACAATGTATGATTTAGGAGACTTGCTATTCTAGAAAGCTCTGTTGCTTCCAAGTTCTTGCTTTACCAAAAAAAAAAGTAAAAGCAAAAGTGTCTCTTGAATAGTATTTTTCAGAGATAATTTCACATTAGCTTTTAATTGTGCCTAATGATAGCAATATTTGTACACTGTAAAGTACTTTTTGAGAGTAAACAAAACAAAATTTAAAAATAACTGATCTTTTGTGGATAGTATAATGAAATGAAATAAATCTGTACATGGGAAAACAGAAGATTTGGTTCTTTTTCAAATTGCCAGTCTGTGTGAGCAAAAGAGTTATCATCTTGGGGACTTAAATCTTAGTCATTTTCCTTATGAGTAAAATGCTCATACTAAGCTCTGAGATTAAATATTTTAAATTGTTTTGATATATGGATTAAGTAAATACAAATTTAGTTTCACTTATCTAATACATAAGGCTTCCCAGGTGGCTCAGTGGTAAGGAAGCTGCCTGCCAAGCAGGAAATGTGGGTTTGATCCTGGGCTGGAAAAGATCCTCTGGAGAAGGAAACGGCAGCTCACTCCAGTACTCTTGCCTGGAGAATCCCACGGACAGAGGAGCCTGGCAGGCTACAGTCCATGGAGTCACTGAGGGTCGCAAAAGAATCAGACACAGCTAAGCGACTAAATGATAACAACAACAATCAAATACATATCTACTGAATGCCTGAGAAGAGTTGAATCAAAGTGAGGGTTGAAGGCTGAGGGAAGAAACATCCAAAAATGCTACTTTATTTTACTTAATAATACTATAAAGATAATGGGTGATGCCATCCAAGGCAGAATTTTTAACAACATTTAAATCAGTTAAAAGTATTATCAACTTCTTCTCAAAGCTGTCATTACTATCCTCGTTAGCATATTTTCCCATTATTCCTGAATCTTTAAATTGACTGATCTGTCTAAAGACCAAAGATGGGATGTTTTGTGAATCCTTTAGTTTCACCTCCTTCTCCACTTGCTTGATCTGCTCTGGTGCTAAGCCAGCTTTTCTCAACCTTGGCACTATTGACATTTTGGGTCAGAAAATCCTTTGTTGTGGGGGCTGTTCTGTACATTGTAGTATGTTTAACAGCATCCCTGTCCTCTACCCACTAGATGCCAGTAGCCCTTGCTCCCTCGTTGTGGGTAGCCATTCCCTTCTCCAAGGGATCTTCCAGACCCAGGGATCAAATCCTGGTCTCCCACATTGCAGGCAGATTCTTTACTGTCTGAGCCACCCGGGAAGCCCTATAACCCTGTGATGTGTCTTTAATTATAGAGCTATGGTATCTTGAGTGATCACTTCATTTCTAAACACAATGTAACAGATTTTCTTCCTGGCTTCTCAGTGCTCAGTATTACTTCAAAATCAAGCCAAAAGCACCCCCCTTTCTCTCTTGCGGTTTTTTCCAGATTTTCTTTTCAAAGTAAACCATAAATGGTCCACTCCTTAAGCTTACATCATATTCTTTTGTCCCTGGCACCCAGACCACTGAAAAAAAAATGTCATTTGGAGTCATCCCAGTAAGTTTATTATCAAGCATCTCACTGCATAATTTCTAAGTGAGCTCTTGCCAATTGTACACTGTAATGTTTTGATGAATATTCCCCTTTCAAAGGTTCTATGATTTGTCCTACTCTACTAAGATGTTGACATACGGCTTTTCTTCCTTATTTCGAGACATTTGTAATTAGCTTTTGATATCTTTGGCAAGCTCACAGAAGACAGAGCAATCCAATGGTTTGTCTGACTTTTTATCTTCCTTCTGCTATTGAAACAAGATTATTTTTTTTCCTTTAAGAAATAGTACATTTTAACTTCTTGACATTTTCAGAAATTTGCTGATATAAACATTTTCATTTTATAATGCTCATTCTTGACCAGGACTATTGAATTCTGGACCCTTTCTAGTCCCACAGCTCAAAAGAAAACATTTTGAAAATTTACTAATTCAATTTACAATTTACTGCTCAACTATGAGTGGTTTTTCTTTCATCACACTCAATTGGCTTTCAACTCTGTTTTTATTTCATTCAATATTATATGTACATCATATAAATACATTACATTGGTATGAACCTGGGTTTGAATCCAATTGGTACAAAATATTATATATACTGTACAAGTTTAGGCAAGTTACGTAGCCTCTCTGAGCCTCAATTTTTTCCCATCTGTAAAAGTGAGATCATGTTTTCTTTGCTTATTTCTCCTATTTTTTGCTTATTTTGTGACAATTAAAAGATATCATGTAAAAAGGTTTTGTGGACTTAAAAAATATCTAAATATAAAGTTTTATTATTATTTCTTTCTGATTACTTTCCTTCACCTCCTCCAATTCTATCCCAGGACTACTTTGCAATATACCCACAGAAAACAGCTCTTCTTTCAAAATCATCTCAGATTTTGCCTTGCTCACAACCCTCCATTTGTAAGTGATGAATGAAAAACTCATATTGAAGGTAGGTAAACTAGGACATACATAAGGGAAAATAAGATAAAATGAGGAAAGAGCATGCTTAAGCAAGTTTTAAGTGCATCTATGACTATTTTAAACACACATATAATTATAATATGCTTCCAATTCAAATAAAAATCCTTTAAAGGCCTGATAATAAAAGATATCATTAGAATTTTCTTAGTTTCAAAGTAGTTTATCAATTAATGGTATATAAATATACAATCATTTCATATTTCAGATGAGATTATTATATAATCAAAAATTAAATGTAATACTTCTTTAAAAGTATTTTTAGTAATTTTGCACTGTATTTCTGACTCTTCTTAACTGAACTCTGAACTCTTCTAAGTCTGAGCAATTACCTTTTCTAGTTCTTGATCCTGCCGATTCATTAGTGTTTTCCAATGTTCATAGAGCTCTACATCTTTGGTCTGAATATCTTTCAAAGTCCCTTCTCTTAGAACACTTCCATCTTTCATGGCTATGATCTAAGGAAAGCACATATTAGAATTATGACAAAAACCCAGAATTGGTCAAGTGAATTATATTTATCTCAGGAAGCATTTATATAGCTGTAGTATAAAAATTCTTTTAATCTCTTACCCAGTCAGCATGTGTTAGATATTGTAATTTGTGAGTCACAAGAACAAGTGTCCTCTTGTCATCTTGGAGAAATTTCAAAATTCCTTCCTGCATTAGGTGATCACTCAAGTGAATGTCCAAGGCAGAAAATGGATCATCCTACAACAAGTAAAATGGAGAGATAATGAAAAATTTTCATATTTTTCTTTGTAATGAAATTCCCCCAGCAAACAGAAATACAAATAACTAAAGGCAAATTATCCCACAGACTCTGAATAGCTTTAAATGACAAAAAGTTACTAAATTAAAAATGAGGATTTTATTTTCTCTTTCATCTTAAAAATAATGTTAAAAGTAAATAACAATATTTGGAGTGGTTTGAATTCTCATATATAGAATCTCCAAGTTCAAAAGCCAACATTACTTGACAACCTATAACAATAAACCAAAACAAAGAATACGGCAGTAGTTAAAGTTGACATCAATTCACTTTAGACATGAATAAAGACAGGCACAGACTCTGGACCAAGATGACAACATAGAAGGCTCCCGAATTTCCCTCCTGCCATGGACACACTGAATATAGCTGCACATAGAGCAATTCCCTTTGGAAGAGATCCAGAAACTGAATGATTTCTACATTTTAAGTGACAGAAAAAGACATCAAACAGGTAGGAAAGGTTGAGACACATTCTCATCATAAACTCCACCTCTGGAAAATTCACAAATACGTGGAGATAAAACAAGATGCTCTGAACAACCAATGGAGAAACTGAAAGAGCAAATCAAATAATATCTTGAAACGAATGAAAATGAGACACAATGCATCAAAACTTATGGGATGCAGCAAAACCAGTTCTAAGAGAATTTTATAGCAATGAATTCCTACATTAAGAACAAAGAAAGACCTCAAATAAACAACCTAACTTTACATCTCAGGAAACTAGAAAAACAAAGAACAAATTAAACCCATAGTTCATGGAAGGGAGGAAATAACAAAGACCAGAATAGAAATATATAAAATGCAGGCTAAAGAGACAATAAGGAAGACTGATGAAACTAAATAAGTAAAATACACAAGCACTTAGCAAGACTCATTAGACACAGAGGATCTCAGATGGAAAACAATCTGCCTGCAAAGCAGTAGACCCGGGTTCAATCCCTGGGTTGGGAAGATCCCCTGGAGAAGGGAAAGGCTGCCCACTCCAGTATTCTTGGCTGGAGAATTCCATGGACAGAGGAGCTTAGAAGGCTACAGTTCATGGGGTCACAAAGAGTCAGACACAACTGAGCAATTAACAGTTCCACTTTCACTAATAAGACTCAGCAAAGAAAATGGGAGGACTCAAATGAAACTATAAATGAAAGGGGCAACATCACTATTGTGACCACACAAATACAAAGTCTCAGGAGACTATTATGAATACCAACAAACTAGACAACTTAAAAGACATGGATAAATTCCTAGAAAAAAAATCTATAAAAACTGAACCATGAAAAAATAGAAAATCTGAATAGACGAACTACTGGTAAGCGGATTGAATTAGTAATCAAAACACCCCAACAAACAAAAGCCCAGAACCCGATGGTTTCACTGGTGAATTCAATCAAACATTTAAACTGATTTTAAACCAATCCTTCTCAAATTTTTTCAAAAAATAGAAGAGGAAAGTATATTTCTAAACATTTCACAAAGCTAGTATTACCCTGATATTAAAACCAATGATTCCCTGATACCAAAGACACCAAACACACACAAACAAAAAGAAAATTACAGACCAGTGTTTCTGATGAACACAGATGCAAACATCCTTGATGAAATATTAACAAGCCATATTCAACAGTTATTAAAAGATTCATACACCGTGAATAAGTTGGATTTATTCCAGGGATGCAAGGATAGTTCAACATCTGCAAATCAATCAATATGATATACCACAATAATAAAATAAAGGATAAAAGTCATATGATCAACTCAATAGAAGCACAAAATACATTTGCCAAATTCAACATTCAATCATGATAAAAACTTTGAATAGAATGGGTATAAAGGAAACATACCTCAACATAATAAAGATCATATATGACAAGCCCACAGCTAACACCACACTCAGTGGTGAAAAGTTGAAAGCTTTCCCCCTAGGATCAGGAATAAGACAAGGATACCCAGTCTCACCACTTTTATTCAACACAGTACAGAAAGTTTAATACTATGGGGCTTACCAGGTGGCTTACTGATAAAGAATCTGCCTGCCGGTGCAGGAGACATGGGTTTGATTCCTGGGTCAGGAAGATGCCCTGGAGGAAGAAATGGCAACCCACTCCAGTATTCTTGCCTGGGAAATCCCGTGGACAAAGGAGCTTGCTGGGCTACAATCCACAGGGTCCAAAGAATTGGACAGCACTGAGTGACTGGATCACAACAAACTGAAAAATTTATAAAGAGATGGGAATATCAGATCACCTTATCTGTGTCTCCTGAGAAATCTGTATGCAGGTCAAGAAACAGTTAGAACTGGACATGGAACAACAGACTGGTTTCAAATAGGGGAAGGAGTATGTCAAGTTTGTATACTGTCAACCTGCTTATTTAACTTATGTGCAGAGTAAATCATGCGAAATGCCAGGCTGGATGAAGCACAGACTGGAATCAAGATTGCCGGGAGAAAGATCAATAACCTCAGAAATGCAGATGATGCCACCCTTATGGCAGAAAGTGAAGAACTAAAGAGCCTCTTGATGAAAGTGAAAGAGGAGAGTAAAAATTTTGGCTTAAAGCTCAGCATTCAGAAAACAAAGATCATGGCATCTGGTCCCATCACTTCATGGGAAATAGATGAGGAAACAGTGGAAACAGTGACAGACTTTATTTTGGGGGCTCCAAAATCACTGCAGATGGTGACTGCAGTCATGAAATTAAAAGACAGTTGCTCCTTGGAAGAAAAGCTATGACCAACCTACACAGCATATTAAAAAGAGACATTACTTTGCCAACAAAGGTTCATCTGTCAAAGCTATGGCTTTTCCAGTAGTCATGTATGGATGTGAGAGTCAGACATCCACAAAGAAAGCTGAGCACCGAAGAGTTGACGTTTTTGAACTGTGGTGTTGGAGAAGACTATTGAGAGTCCCTTGGACTGCAAGGAGATCCAACCAGTCTATCCTAAAGGAAATCAGTCCTGAATGTTCATTGGAAAGACTGTTGTTGAAGCTGAAACTCCAATACTTTGGCCACCTGATGTGAAGAACTGACTCAGTTGAAAAGACCCTGATGCTGGGAAAGATTGAAGGCAGGAGGAGAAGGGGATGACAGAGGATGAGATGGTTGGATGACATCACTGACATGAATTTGAGCAAACTTCGGGAGCTGGTGATGCACAGGGAAGCCTGGCGTGCTGCAGTCCATGGGGTCGCAAAGAGTCAGACATGACTAAGAGATTGAACTGAACTGAAACGAACTGAGTGACTGGGCACACACATACTGGAAGTCCCATGTCAGATCAATTAGTCAAGTAAAAGAAATGGCATCCAAATAAGAAAGGAAGAAGTTAAACTGCATCTATGTACAGATACAATGTGGAAAGAGTAGTCTCTTCAATAAATGATATTGGGGAAAGTAGACAGCAGTACGCAAAAACAAACAAACAAACAAACAAACAAAAAAACCTGGGCCACGATTTTACATCATACACAAAAATGAACTCAAGTGGATTAAAGACACGAACCTAAGATCTGAAACGATAAAACTCTTAGAAGAAAACATAGTGGATAAGCTCTTTGGTGTTGGTCTTGGCAATGCTTTTAAAATTTTAATACCAAAAACATAGGCAACAAAAGCAAAAATAAATAAACAGAACTACATCAAACTAAAACACTTCTGTCCATTAAAGAAAATCATCAACAAAATAAAAGGGCAACATATGGAATGGGATGAAATGTTTGCAAATCATGTATCTTATAAGTAGTTAATGCTCCCCAAATATAAAAACATCATACAAATCAATAACAAAATATCCAAACAATCCAATTAAAAAATGGTCAAAGGATCTGAATAGATTTTTTCCAAAAAAGTGAAAAAATGGTACTCAAAAATAGTACTCAACATCATTAATTATCATTAATATTAATATTATTAATTATCTGGGAAATACAAATCAAAACCACAATGAGATATCACTTCATACCTGCTAGATTCGCTATTATCAAAAAGACAAGAAATAACTAATGTTGGTGAGAATGTGGAGAAAAAGCAATTTTTGCATTGTAGTTGCAAATATAAATTGTAAAAGAAGGCAAAAGACAACACAGTAACTTGAGAGTAATAACTAAAACAATAAAAAAAAGAAACTTAGCTGATCACAAAAACAGAAAAAAAGGAAAAGTACTCGAAGATACGAAGTTCTAGCTCATACTCTATCATTACTAGCCTTTAGTTCTCAGGTAAGGCATTCCATCTTTCTATGTATATGTTTCCTTTCTTCCCATGAGGAAACCACCTACCGTAGCAGCACAGTCATAAGATTTAAATGAAATAATACAGCGATTCAAAGTGCTCTGTGCATTTTTAAACAACTGAAGGGTAAAATATTTTCATATAAGAGAAATTATTCAAACACATGAATTTGAGTAAACTCTGGGAGTTGGTGATAGATAGGGAGGCCTGGTGTGCTGCAGTCCATGGGGTTGCAAAGGGTCGGACACGACTGAGCGACTGAACTGAACTGATTGATCAACAGTATTCTGTTGCTGCTAAAACATTATTTAATTTTAGGCTTATATGAAGAAAGTATAATTTTAGATCATAAGCTCCATTAGTTTCAAGACTATCTGAGTTGATCAGAGTGTATCTAGAACATGTTTTTTCAAAGGGACCCTAACAACCACTATTATATCCAGAATTAAGAGAAGTTAAAGGATAACATTGCTGTTGAAGAATTAAAAATATTAACTTTCTCAGCCTAGAGAAAATTAAATTATGGTAAGTTATGACAATAATATTAAAATACTGAGTTATGGCCTTATGAAAGAAATATATTTGCTGTTGCAGAAGCAGAATGGAAGCCAATTAATGAAAAATATACAGAAGCAGATTTTATTTTTTTTACTTTATTCTATGTTACAATACTGTATTGGTTTTGCCATACATTGACATGGATCAGCCACAGGTGTACACGATCTCTCAATACCGAAGCCCCCTCCCACCTCCCACCCCATATCATCTCTCTGGTTCATTCCCATGCTCCAGCCCCAAGCATCCTCTATCCTGTATTGAACATAGACTGGCGCAGAAGCAGATTTTAATCCCATAATAATTTTCCAATAATAAGAGCTATCTGAGGTAGGCAGAATAATGGTCTCCAAGGATGCCCATGTTCCAATTACCAGAACTTGTGACAATGATATCTGAATGGCAGATGCAATTTTGCAGATACAGGCATATATTATTTTATTGCAATTCATTTTATTGTGCTTCACAGAAATTGCATTTTTTTTTTCAAATTGAAGGTTTGTGGCAACCCTGTGTCCAGCAAGTCTACTGCGCCATTTCTCCAACATTTGCTCACTTCCTGTCTCTGTGTCACATTTTGGTTGTTGATGTGTCACATTTGGTTGTTTGATGTGTCACATTTTGGTTCAGTCTCTAAGTTGTGTTCAACTCTTTGCAACCCCACGGACTGCAGCATGTCGGGCTTCCCTGTCCTTCACTATCTCCCAGAGTTTGCTCAAACTCATGTCCATTGAGTCAATGATGCCATCCAGCCATCTCATCCTCTGTTGTCCCCTTCCCCTACTCTTCCTGCCTTCAATGAGTTGGTTTTTTGCACCAGGTGGCCCAAGTATTGGAGCTTCAGTTTTAGCATTGGTCCTTTCAGTGCATATTCAGAGTTGATTTTCTTCAGGATTGACTGGTTTGATTTCCTTGAAGTCTAAGGGACTCTCAAGAGTCTTCTCCAACACCACAGTTCAAAGCATCACTTCTTTGGCACTCAGCCTTCTTTATAGTCCAACTCTCACATCCATACATAACTACTGGAAAAACCATATTTTTGACTAGACAGACCTTTGTTGGCAATAAATGTGTCTGCCTTTTAATATGATGTCTAGGTTTATCATAGCTTTTTTTCCCCCCAAGGAGCAAGTGCCTTTTAATTTCATGGGTGCAGTCACCATTCACAGTGATTTTTGGAACTCAAGAAAATAAAATCTGCCACTGTTTCCATTGTTTCCTCATTTATTTGCCATGAAGTGATGAGACCGGATGCCATGATCTTAGTCTTTTTAATGCTGAGTTTTAACAGGTTACTGCTAGATCCTGCTATGTCTTTTATAGTGTTGTTTTCTGGAATATTTGGGGCAGGAATTCTTAGAGATTTTAACCTGAAGTGCATTTCCAGTACTATGCCCAAATTATATTTTCATATCCTGTAATGTATTCAAAATTTTGGAGTGGGAAACTCTAAAATCAAGCCACTTTCTGAAGATGTTCATTATATGGAGTGAAAAGTTTAAAGGTCTAAGAACCAGATTTATACTGGAATGGGTGAATTTAACTCAGATGACCATTATATCTACTACTGCGGGCAGGAATCCCTCAGAAGAAATGGGGTAGCCATCATGGTCAACAAAAGAGTCCAAAATGCAGTACTTGGATGCAACCTCAAAACGACAGAATGATCTCTGTTCGTCTCCAAGGCAAAACCATTCAATATCATGGTAATCCAAGTCCATGCCCCAACCAGTAACGCTTAAGAAGTTGAAGTTGAATGGTTCTATGAAGACCTACAAGACCTTTTAGAACTAACCGCCAAAAAAGATGTCCGTTTCACTATAGGGGACTGGAATGCAAGAGTAGGGAGTCAAGAAACACCTGGAGTAGCAGGCAAATTTGGCCTTGGAATGTGGAATGAAGCAGGGCAAAGACTAACAGAGTTTTGTCAAGAAAATGCACTGGTCATAGCAAACACCCTCTTCCAACAACACAAGAGAAGACTCTACACATGGACATCACCAGATGGTCAACACCGAAATCAGACTGATTATATTCTTTGCAGCCAAAGATGGAGAAGCTCTATAC
>SJYC01141415.1:0-71016 GCA_006408675.1 Madoqua kirkii | reverse complement strand
GGGATGACAGAAGATGAGATCGTTAGATGGCATCACCAACTCAATGGACATGAGTTTGAGTAAGCTCCAGGAGTTGGTTATGGATAGGGAGGACTGGCATGCTGCAGTCCATGGGGTCACAAAGAATCAGACACAACTGAGCAACTGAACTGAACTGAACTGACTGATTCCCCACTTCTGAGCAAACTCTCAGCCTAACCAAGAGATGTAATCAGAATTTAAGGCATTAGCATCACTCTCAGCTGCTGATCTATAGTCCACACAGCTTTGTTCACCCTTGGTGTGCTATTCAGTGGTCATGAGGTATATGTTTAATCCTGTGTCATTTGTAACAGATCAAGACCCATGGAGGCTTCCTGGGACAACCACACCCTACTTTCATATCTGGTGGTTAAACTTTAGCTAGGCTTTCCTAAGTTTCAAGGAAAAAATTTAATCAGCAAAGTGAAAAAATGCAGAAGCAAAGGAAAACAATCAAGCAAGACAAAACGATAATAGTTAAGCCATTAAACACAGTCAAGGACCTTTAGTTCCTCCTCGAGGGCTATAGATAATATTCTGAGCCAAATCCTTTGTGCTGTTTTGAAGATATAGAAACCCCAACCATGTGGAAGGAGTTAACTGTGTGCTGCCCACCAGGACATAGAACCTGGAAGCTTGATGATGTTGATCTCTGTTTACCTCACCACCCACCAGTCTGAAGACATCCATGAGCTAATCGAACACCCCACAACCCTCTCCCTCACCCTGGGTTTAAAACTCTTTCCCTGAAAGGCATCAGGGAGTTTGTGTGCTTTAAGCAATAGCTACCTGGAGTCCTTGTTTGGTGCCTCCAATAAATGCAACATTGTCTTTCATCATAACCCAGTATCAGTAGATTAGCTTTACTGAATGTGAATGAGCTCTTAGTGAGTGGAGGTAAATCTGATCTAGATAGTGATGGATAGATTGGAAACTTGGATGATAATTTCAATGGAAAGATTACCTTCTTTAGCAATGGGTTGGGGAATACAGATAGGGCATTATCTTTCCAGATCAATGCAGAAAAAAGGAAAGGAGAAGGAGGAAGGGTTTCATGTTTATTTAAAATATGAAGTCTTAATCCATTATCCCCGCCAAAGGCAGCCTACCTGAATGTCAGCTACTGTTCTTCCTCATCTGTTTGATGCAGAGATCTCCAGCACTTGTCAGGAACAAGTGGCAGGTGGGGTCATCTTCACTTGTGAGCTGTGTGTCCAAGATTCAAGAGTTTGACTGCCATGTGGGCAGCTGAGAGGACCTGGTCCAGTTCCTTCCAAGGAGATTAAAGGGCAGTGTTTGCTCTTGGTGATTCCAAGCAGATGGCAGAAGACAATTGGGAACATTATTTTGTTGAGTCATAGTCAGATGTTTGAAGAAACTAGAATTCAGGATCCAGTCTAGTTTACAGGTATATGACAAAACCTCAAAGACAATTAAGAGCACTAGAATCTAAGGTCTACAGAGGTGCAAATATAATTATTCCATGAACAATCCACTTTCCCTAGCTTAGGAATGGCTTCCAGAATACTCCTGCCCTTTATGCCAACTCACCTGTTCAGTTCAGTCAGTTCAGTCACTCAGTTGTGTCTGACTCTTTGTGACCCCATGGACTGCAGCATGCCAGGCTTCCCTGGCTGTCACCAACTCCTGGAGCTTGCTCAAACTCACGTCCATCAAGTTGGTGATGCCATCCAACCATCTTTTCCTCTGTCGTCCCCTTCTCCTGCCTTCAACCTTTCCTAGCATCAGGGTCTTTTCCAATGAGTCAGCTCTTCGCATCAGGTGGCCAAAGTATTGGAATTTCAGCTTCAGCATCAATCCTTCCAATGAACACTCAGGATTGATTTCCTTTAGGATTGATTGACTGGTTTCTCCTTGCAGTCCAAGGGACTTTCAACTCACCTGGGTCCAGTACAAAGATGTAGGGCCTGAGGGACATCATGAAGGAATATGTCCCATGTTGCCTGGGACCCAAAGTACACGTGCAGTAAAGAAAAGCAGGTCATTGGAAAGACAGAATGATCTTTCTACTTTCTCTGTAGAGAACATGTCCAATCTTCATCACATAAAGAAGCAGAGTATGAGGCCAAAAAAAGAAAGTCTTATGATGCCAAGATATTAGTTAATAAATAGTATTTTCCCAGATTTTTGTGATGTTTGGGGATTTGTCAACAGCTTTGACTTGAATATGGTGCCCCGCCATCCACCCAATTCACATGACCACTGTCACCCATTTTGGCCCCCAAGAGTTTTTATTTATGGAAGTAGTAACGTTTTTCATTTATGGCCATGATGCAGGGTTTCTTTAAAAAAAAAAAAAATGCGTATAATAAGTCGTTTAAAGGAAATCGGGAAATAAGGCTGATTGGTCCCAAGGGAGTCACACAAAGACTGAACGCAGAAGTAGCTGCATGCCTGGTTAATCAGCTGATATGACACAGATTCGTTCCCGAAGGAGGAAGTGTAACCAGATCGTGATCCCTTGGGGCTGCAAGTTCTTCTACTCCTTACCCCTACTCCTGCCATCCAAGGAAAGGACACCTCCGACCCTCCAGAGCCCAGCCCAAGGGCCACCTCCTCTCTGAATTCTCTCAGGGCCTCGCAGGTCAATGCTGGAGGGCACAGATGGAATCTATGGGGTGCTTGCTTTGTGCCAGGCATCAGCTAAGTGCCTTAGAAGCTTTAGCTCCTTCAGGGCTCACAGCAGTCATATAAAGTAAGGCCCGTGATTAGCTGCTTCTCCCAGAAGAGCAAATACCAAGGCTTAGAGAGTGGTGGTGGTGGTGTTCAATCAGTAAGCGGTGTTCAACTCTTGGGACCCCATGGACTGTAGCCCACCAGGCTCCTTTGTCCCTGGAATTTCCAGGCAAGAATATTGGAACTCATTCAGATCTTCAGGTGATCTTCCTGACCCAGAGATGGAACCTGAGTCCCCCATTTGGCAGGCAGATTCTTTACACTGAGCCACTTGGAAAACCTTTAGAGAGATGTAGGGGAGCAAATTTTGTCACCCCAAAATATGTGTTTTTCCTTTGCTATGAGGATTCATTTAAACTGATTTTTTTTTTGGCCTCAGGGCAAGTGGGATCTTAGTTCCCCTGACCAGGAATCAAACCTGTAACCCACAAGTGGAAGCACAGGAGCACACAGCCTTAGCCATAGGAAAACCAAGGAAGTCCTCAGGCTGATTCTTTTCCAGAAATGGAAGACCCAGAGTTTCCTTGCTGTTGTTCAGTCACTCAGTTGTGTCCGACTGTTTGTGATCCCAAGGACTGCAGCACGCCAGGCTTCCCTGTCCTTCACCATCTCCCAGAGCTTGCTCAAACCCATGTCCACTGAGCTGGCGATGCCATCCAGCTCTCTCATCATCAGTTGTCCCCTTCTCCTCCTGCCACTCAATGCCAGAAAGAATGTAGATAAAGGATCTGTTCCAGAAATAGAGCCATGACCAGTGGTATCTATGGAAGAACATGGGCAAGTTGTGATGGGGGAACCTGGAAGAGCCTCGAGATTGGAGTCAACTCTGCCCAGCAAGCGCTTATTTACCAAACATTTGTTTCTCTGTGCATAGCCTTCCTCCTCATTGAAGTCCCTAAACATTACCCCCAACAGTCCCTGATGTCTTCAGTGGATTTAAGGTGAGGGCTTTGACTATTTTGTTGGGTTAGTTCTTCTGTATCTCTCTCTTGTATATGTGTTATTAAACCCTTGTTAGATTTTTCTCCTGTTAATCTGTCTCATATCAATTCATGTCTTAGACCAGCCAGAAGAACCTAGGCAGGTACAGGAAAATTTCTTCCTTCCCCAACATCCCTTTTATGGCAGAATTTCCTTCCCCTTATTTATTTATTTATTTATTCTGGCTGTGCTGCACAGAGCGTGAGATCTTAGTTTCCTGACCAAGGATTAAACTCACACCCTTGGCGGTAAATGCAGAGTCCTAACCACTTGACCAGCAAGTAATTCCCAGAATTCCCTTCCTTTTCACGGCTGAAAGATATCTCATTGCATGTAGAGACCACATTTTGCTTATCTAGTCATCCACGATAGACTCTTGGGCTGCTTCTATTGCTTGGCTGCTGTAAATAATACCATGAACATGGGTGCACATATATCTCTTCAAGTCCCTGCTTACAGTTTTTCAGGGTATATACCCAGAAGTGGAGTTTTTGGGTCATATGGGAATTCTATGTTTAGTTTTTGGAGGAATGTTCATACTGTTTGTTGTCCATTTCAGCCTATGCACAGTGATGCTAACCATTCAGGAATACGTGGGGCCTTCACACGGGCCATTATCAGTGGTGGGAGGGCCCAAAAGCATTTCCCCAGCTGGAGACAAAGTTGTGGCTGAACAGGACCTTGGAGTTCTTTTTACGGTTGCAAGACACAGATTAGCAACGATCATCAGAGGGCTCAAGGATTATTACTCTCAGGGCCTGAGGGCCACACAGCGATGATGGCCAGTGGAAAGGAGAGGGAGTGAGTACAGACCTAGAGTTCTGCCTTTTTGGGGGTCCAAGGGTGGGGGTTCCTTGAACCCCAAATGAAAACCAAATATCAGTAACCTCAAACATGCAGATGACACCATCCTTAAGGCAGAAAGCAAAGAGGAACTAAAGAGCCTTTTGATGAAAGTGAAAGAGGAGAATGAAAAAGTTGGCTTAAAACTCAACATTCAGAAAACGAAGATCATGGCATCTGATCCCATTACTTCATGTCAAATAGAGGGGGAAAAGTGGAAACAGTAACAGATTTTCTTTCTTGGGCTCCCAAATCACTGCATATGGTGACTACAGCCATGAAATTAAAAGATGTTTGCTGCTTGGAAGAAAAGCTAGGACAAACATAGACAGCATATTTAAAAGCAGAGATATTACTTTGCTGACAAAGGTCTGCATAGTGAAAGCTATGGTTTTTCCAGTGGTCATGTATGGATGTGAGAGTTAGACTACAAAGAAAGCTGAGCATTGAAGTACTGATGCTTTTGAACTGTGGTGTTGGAGAAGACTCTTGAGAGTCCCTTGGACTGCAAGGAGATCAAACCAGTCAATCCTAAAGAAAATCAGTCCTAAATTGAAGGCAAGAGGAGAAGGGGATGACAGAAGATGAGATGGTTGGATGGCATCACTGAGTCAATGGACAAGAGTTTGAGCAAGCTCTGGGAGTTGGTGATGGACAGGGAAGCCTGTCCAGCTGTAGTCTGTGGGGTTGCAAAAAGTCGGACTGAGTGACTGAACTGAACTGAGCTGAATAGAAGGGCGGGGTGCTTAGGCAGGAGCCAGGGGGCGGGAAGAAACCCTCGGGTTCTCTCACATGATTATCTAGGTTCCCCAAGGTTTTCTAGAAACCAGAACTTCATGGGCTGGGCTGGCCTGGCACCTTGCATTGAAGCTGTCTCCAGCTGGAGATGTGTTTATTCAAGATGTGTATTTGAAAAGGATGCTTTAGCAAAGAGATGCTTAATGCTAGGCTGTTAGGATCAGGCACATACACCGCTTTTCCCATCACAGCCTCACCATTTAACATCCCCAGAGCTAGGCTGCTGGATGAGATTTTATGTTGTAAACAGCTGTGTCACCACCATCCAGAACAAGCTCCAGACATCTTCAGCACCCAGATGACTCCTTCAAGTCTCTCATAGTTGGCTCCCACAATGAGTAATCACTTTTCTGATTGGTTGTTGAATTTTATGTAATCAAAATGCTCCCGGCCTGTGCTCAGCTGTGTCTGGCTCATGTGCTCAACTGTGAGGTTCGTTGATGACCTTGCCTGTATCTTCAGTTTTTTTTTTATTGCAGAGGGCTAGTACACTGTAGGTATATCACCATTCATTTTTCCTTTCTCCGACTTGTAAACAGTCGTGTGCTTCCAGTGCGGGGTTATGATGAGTGAAGCTGTTACACCCATGTGCATATGTGTTCTTATCTCTCTTGGGTAAATATCTAGGAGCAGAAGAGCCAGGACACAGGAGAGGTAGAGGTTTGACTTTATTATGATCCACCAACATGTTTTCAATACTGTTGTTTTATACTCCAACTGCAATGAATGAGTTCCAGTTGCTGTGTATCCCAGTCAATGAGGAAATGCTCCCTGCTGCCCTGGTGTCAAAGAGGATTGCGAAGAATGCGTCCTTCTTTTCCTCCTTTTTGCTCCAGCTGTGTCTTTGGCATCTTAAATCCATATGAATTCCAGTTGATCCAGGGATCTACTTGGGATGGAGGGTAGACAGAGGAAGCCAGTGGGCTCAGTCTGTAGGAACATCTCAAAGAAGTCAGTCTTTGCAAATTCTGGGCCACCCAGGTAAGTGCCAGAAGAGAGAGAGGTGCAGGCCCATGTACAGACCTAGGGACACCTGCTCCCTCTCAGTGCCTGTAGGATGTCAGCTGCCTGTCCGGGCTGGATCCTGTCTCTAGTACACGATGGCACCCACTTGACATCATGGAAGTCTATCATCTTTATGTCTTTCCTCTCCACCCTGCATCCTTACCCAGCTGATCCTGAGTCTCTGGTTCAGCTAATCATTTCCTTTAACAGGGTGCTGGTGCCCATTAAAAACAGTTTATTCAATACACTGCACCGAATTTCATGCCACTTGAAAATTTGTATTATGTCTGAGACCGCTCTGCTCCCCACTCTAGAGCTCAGATTTAAGACAGAGAAGAGAGAAATTCATAGAGTGGAGGGATCAGAAGCTCCTGGAGCATCATTGTACACAGGATGAGGGAACCTCCAGTACAAGGTTTTCTACTTGCAAGACATTTCTTTCTACATGATAATGTTTGTATGTGAGGAATAGAGTTTTAAAGGGGAGGAAGACCACTTTAAGAACCAAAGTAGTCTCATATGGCTCAGGCTGTCACTAATGAGCTGTGTGACCTTGGGCATGACCCATAGAGTCTCTGAGCTTCAGTTCCCCTGTCTGCAAAATGGGTATAACCAGGCCTTCCCAGGAGCACTGCCATCCCATACACAGGCAGGTCCCATCACCCGGGCTTGTTGTCTGGACATTCATGACATAGCCACACGCTCAGAGGCAGAGTCTTCTAGAAGCTCGCTGTGTGTGCGTGTGGTGAGGATTCTGAACATACATGAACCTCTATGAACTATCTAGTCTCGGATCAGAGAGCCGGAGGAGAGCAGAGAGAAAGGGTCCTGGATGAGGAGCACCCACTTCCACCCTCTGCCCTCCTTCCTACCTTTTTCCTCTTCTCTAAACTCACACTTTCTTGCTCCTGGCTCCTCTCCATTGAATAACTGCTACGTTATTTTTTTTTCTTAATTTTCATTTTTACTTTATTTTGCTTTACAATACTGTATTGGTTTTGCCATACATTGACATGAATCAGCCACGGGTGCACATGAGTTCCCAATCCTGAACCCTTCTCCCACCTCCCACCCCATGTTATTTTGGATTCTATATCTTGTTAAGTCCTCTCCTTGCAGGGCCTGATCACTCAGCATGCAAAGCGGCAGTGGGCACAGAGGTGGTAGAGAGATGCCCTTCGTTGACACCTAGGCTGAATACGTGAATCCAGTGAGTTTCGGGGCTGAGGGCAGCCTCAGCGGCAGGAAGAAGCTCTGGGGCTCTGAGGAAACAGCTGCTGGTGACTGGGGGTTGGGGGAGGGTGGCGTCCTAAAGAAAATGCAAGGACAGATATGCCAGCTATGACAACCTTACACACTTCTGCCCCATCCCCGACTCCCAGGTGTCACTCTGGGTTGGAGTGGGTGTGGAGCACATGTTTGTGCATGTGAGCACATGTTTGTGCATGTGGCACATGTTTACTGAGCTCTCTCCAGGTGCCTCTCCTGTTCTAGGTGCTCAGAGGAGCAAGAAGGACCTATGTAACAACTAGGAAGGAGATGCTCTTTTCTTTATTGTTTTGCATGGAGGGAGAGGTAACCAGAGCCTCTGGGAGGGTAACAACTCACCATGGCAGCAAGGGTACTTACCTTGAAGAAGTCCTCCCTGGGTTCAGCCACTTAATAACTGGGTGACCTCAAGCAAATAACTTTCCCTCTCTGGACCTCAGTTTCTGTATCTGTATAATGGGGATAATCCTCCAGTCACCACCCATGGCTGGGGGGAAGATAAGTGACTTAGTCCATTACGAGAACTTGAAAGGTGTCTACCCCACCATGGATGCCACGGAGGTGTTTTAAATTGTCAGGAGTCTGCGGACAGCAGGGAAGCCCTCCTGAGGAGGTGTCGGCCTGCTGAGAGCAAGGCAGGGCAGGTCAAGGGTCAGGGGTCAGGGGAGCAGGTGCTCCTGCGCTGTGGCAGCACAAATTGCTGCCTTTTTGCTTCCTTTGTGAAGGCACTGTCCTAGGCAGCCTTGCTTAAACCACGGTTCCCCAAACCCCAGCCCACAGACTGGTATTAGTCTCTGGCCTGTTAGGAGCCAGGCCGCACAGCAGGAGTTGGGTGGCAAGAGAGTTAGAAAAATTTCATCTGTATTTACAGCCACTCCCCATCACTCCCATCCCCACATGCTTAGAAAAATTGTCTCCCATGATACCAGAAGCTGCTATCAAAGTTGGGGACAGCTGGTTTAAATCCTTATCATCCTCATATCATATACACAAAACTGAGTTTTATAGAGGTAGAGGCGACTTGTCAAATGTCCCTAGATAGCAAGTGGCTGAGGAAGGAGGTGCCCACAGAGAGAGCCCTGGGAGAGGAGGAGATGGGCAGGCGGCGGCAGCCCAGGTCCCAAGAGGTTACTGTGCTCCCTGTGTCCTGGCCCAGCCCTGCAGTAGGAGCCTCTCCTGGCCTCAGCTTCCTGAGAGGCTGGACAGGTGGGCTGATGGAGCCCTTCACAGGCATGGGGATGGATGGGGAGCAGCAAGTTCTGGGGGGCTGCTGAAGCTCATGCTCAAGCCCACAGAGAGGAGGTGGGCCCACTGACCACTGTGTTCTCCCCGTAGCCCCTGTCCTTCACAGGGATGATAGTAGGGGGTCTCCGGATGGATATAAGGTCACCATCATCGGAACCTTTCTTCCCTCAGACAAAAACAGGTACCAGAAATTGTGGCATCTCCCAGCCTCACCCCTAAGGGAGCCACAGTGCTCTCAGCTCAGGAGGGTCCCCCCAGCATCCTCTGAGCACCCACATCTGGCTCAGGGGAAGGCCCAGCCCTGCCAGCAGTGTTCGGCACCCCTGCCACCTGTCCACAGCATCCAGGGCACCATTAAGCAAACTCCCCAGAGAAAGAGGGGAACGGAGGCTCACGGTCTAGGGAGGGAAGCAGGCCAGCCCAGAGGAAGAAGTTCTAGGACTGAACTTCACACACGATGGCCCAGCGTTGCAGATACATCAGCTTCCTTCCTACAGCTGCCTGCATCGACTTCGGAAGCCTCGTATGCGCTGACGTGGAAACATTTAAATTTGCCTCAAAGCTGTAATTTGGTCTCTTTCAGTTTCAAGATCATTTCTGGAAAATGTATGCCAATTCAAAATATTAGTACCTCTGTTTCTATTAGTAGCTCTGTTTCCCATCTCCCTCCTTCCCAAGGTGGGCTGTCTGGGAACAGAAAAGAACTTTCACATATTCTCAGAGCTGGGAGGGGTCCTCAGGTGTTCACAAGGAACTCTGCTGAGCTCTGGGTGGCTGGGAGGCCTGGGACCTGTGCCTAGTTTGGGCGGGGTTCTCATGGGCTGCACCCTGAGGTCCACAGTGCCCACGGGAGCCCCTCTGGACACGTGGCCTGTCTTGGAAGCCTCTCTGTGCAATCTCAGCTGGCTTCTGCCCTCACTGGTCCTCTCATCACTTTGCATGGGGTCCGGAACCTTCTGGATCCCTCCAGGCCCCTCCCCCACAGCCCTACCTCTGCATCTGGATTCTGGATGACTTCCTCTGCCACTGCCTCCCCTGCCAGGTGACAAAGCCACACTGACCATGGGACTCTGAGAACTCTGAGATGCACCCAGGGGACTCAGAAGGAAGTGGGGCACCCAGTTCCCCAGAAACCCTCCCAGCAGGGGATCTGCACCTTGACTCTGAACTTCCATTCCTTTCTCTCCCTCTTCCTCTGCTGACCCTTCCTCCCAGTGCAGGACGACTTCCTACTCCCATTCTATCTAATAGAGCCTATCTCTACCTCCGAGGGTCCCCTTTCTGATGGGAGCTGTTGTTCTCTCCTTCCTGGGGACGGAATTTTCAAAGGAACACAGCAATGAAGCTGGGGGACTGCAAAGGGAAAACTACCCCCAGAGATATTTCAGAAACCCTCTTCATTCTAAGAGGAGAAGGAACTTAGATTTTCTTGTTCTAGGATCACTAAGAGCTTCCTTTCCTTTTGGTGTTTCCAGAGGGAGCAGCTAGGCTCAGCTTTAAGTCAGCTCACATGGGGCCTGCTGGTTGAATGCTTACAGAGTGCCCCAGTGTTGAGAACAGCATCCAGAGCTCGCCCTCTTAAGTGAGAAAGCAAACAGGTTCTCAGGAATTCCCTGGTGGTCCAGTGATTAAGACTCCATGCTCCCAATGGAGAGGGCGCAGGTTCCATCTCTGACTGGGAGACTGAAGTCTTGCAAGCCAAGCAACAAAAAATAAAAACCAAAACAAAACACAGGATCTACAGGTAGCATATCTATCAAGGGCCATCCATGGGTGTGGTCCAGCACCTAGCTCTGTGGGGATGACGTGGGGGTGAGGCATGCTGTCTGACTTCCGTGTGTTAGCTAGGGAGCCTGAGTGACCCCAGGAAGCTGTGAAACATACAGGTGCTGAGTTCAGGCAAGGTGGTGGAAGTCAAACCCTCACTCCCTGGAGAAACTCAGATTGGATGGACTTGATTTGGGAACATGAGCGAGCGCTAACTGGAAAAAGGCAAAACAAAAATTTATTGTGCCCTCTCCCTGATAGCTCAGCAAATAAGGGTTACACCTGCAATGTGCGAGACATGAAAGACATGGGTTCCTTCCCTTGCTTGGGGAGAGCCCCCGGAGGAGGAAATGGCAACCCACTCCAGTATTCTTGCCTGAAAAATCCCATGGACAGGGGAGCCTGGCAGGCTACAGTTGTTATGCCCAAGTCGCGAAATCTCCCAATGACCACCAGGGAGCCGGCATCCGATGCAAAAGCAAGAGAGTTTTTATTACCAAGCTCGAGCTGGAGCTCCCACCATTACCGACGCAGCGGCTAAGGAGAGGAGCCCTGAGCTCTGGGTTACATTGCTTATATAGGGTATTCTCTCTCGAAAAATGTTACCTTTTTTGGAAGGGTTAGGTGTTGGGTTCTGATTGGCTTTCATTTCCTGGGCCGGCCACAGGTTCTGATTGGTTCCCATTTCCCGGGCAGGTCATAAGTCCTGAATGTAAAGTCAGGAGATCCTGATCTGGATCTGATTGGCTCTCAGGTGGTGGGGTGAGGTCAGGGGATTTCCAAAGACTGTTTCCTCAGAACTCTAAAATGGAGTTTTTTTTCCTCAGAACTCTAAAATGGAGTTTTTTTTAACAAAATGGGGTGGCTTGGGTTCTTCGTTCCCCCCTTCTCAAGGTCCCAAGACAGACCCAATCATGGGTCCAGCTCTATATTTTCTTCCGCTAAGGGTGCCCGCTGGCAGAGCTGTACATTGGGACCTGAGCACCAGAAGCTGCACCTGTTGATGTGGCTCTTAATGAAAGTCATTAACTTGTTCAATAAACACGGCCCAAAGGTGAGTACTATTGTTGTCTTTGCAGTTTTAGCTTGAGCGGGTTAGTTTTGTCCAATTCAGCCTTCCACTGGGGGAGGAACTCGTCTCGTAAGGCGAACAGGTCCGCAGGCCGTGTGTGGGTGTAGTGGACCCAAGTAGAGATGCCGTCAACTTTGAGAGCAGTTGGTATTGTTAGGATGACAAGGAAGGGTCCTTTCCACTTGGGTTCTAGGGTTTCTTGTCTGTGGCGGGGTATGTACACCCAGTCTCCTGGTCGGTAGCAGTGGGGTTCAGGTCAAGGGCCTGATTCACACACTGCTTTGAGCCTTTTCCAACCGTGCCTGTGGGCATATTGTAAGGACCGGAGACAGAAAAGCAATTTTTGGTCAATTTCTTTTAACACTTCTGCCTTTAGGTTAGGGATTATTGGGGGAGGTATCCCATACATGATTTCAAAGGGGGTGAGTCCCACTTGGTAGGGTGAGTTCCGCACCCGGTATAAGGCAAAGGGGAGGAGAGCCACTCAGTCCCCGCCAGTCTCAGCAACTAGTTTTGTTAATGTCTCTTTAAGCATCCTATTCATCCTTTTTACTTGTCCTGAGCTCTGGGGCCTATAGGCACAGTGTAGCTTCCATCTAGCCCCCGAAGCCCAGGCTCCCCCCTGGCTTACCTGAGACATGAAGGCTGGCCCATTATCTGACCCCACCTGCACCGGAAACCCGAACCGTGGCGAGATGTCTTCAATCAGCTTTTTGGCTGTCACCTGTGCTGTTTCTGTCTTGGTGGGGAAAGCTTCTACCCACCCTGAGAAGGTATCTATGAACACCAACATGTATTTGTATCCATATTTACCCGGCTTATCTCAGTGAAGTCCACCTCCCAGTAAGCTCCTGGTCTTGTCCCCCGTTTAATTCTTTGGTTGGCTGGAGGAGGGACAGCGTTCGTGAGCTGGCATGCTTTGCAGTTTGATACGATGTCTTCTATTGTCGTCCTGACATTTTTTCATGGCAATTTTGGCATGTCTAATCAGCTCTTGCATCTTGCGGGTTCCCAGGTGAGTGGCACGATGCATTTTTAGTAATACTTGTTTTCCTAGCTCTTCTGGGAGGATTAGAGAGCTGTCTGCGGCTCTCCACCTGGCTAGCTGTTGGGCCACAGGCAGGCTTTTTATCCAGTCTAAGTTTCTTGGGGAGCAATTGGGCAAGTGTGGCAGAACAGGGCTCCCGGGGTCAGGCAGCTGAAGAGTGGCCTCTATCACGGTATTCTGGGCCGCATCTCTGGCTGCTCCATCTGCTAAGTTGTTTCCTCTTGAGATCGGGGTGTCTGGCTTTTGGTGCCCCGGGCAGTGTATTATGGCTAGTTTCTTAGGTAGCCATAATGCCGAGAGGAGAGCTTTTATTTCTTCTTTGTTTTTAATCATCTTACCCTCTGCCATGAGGCGTCCCCTCTCTCTGTAGATGGCCCCGTGTATATGGGCAGTAGCAAAGGTGTATCGGCTATTGGTGACGATGTTAAGTTTTTTGTCTTTTCCCAACGGAAGGGCTTTTGTTAGGGCGATTAGTTTAGCCCTTTGAGCCGAAGTACCCGGAGGTAGTGCTTCCGCCCACACAATTTGGGTTTCCGTGGTTATGGCCACCCCCACATACTTGAGTCCATCTCTAACAAAACTGCTTCTGTTCGTATACCAGGTGACCTCAGCACCCGCTAGGGGGCGATCTTTCAAGTCCTCGCGTGTCCCATGCACCTGGGCTAGTATGTCACTATAGTCATGGATCGGGGCTTCCAAGTCCGGGTTAGGAAGCAATGTTGCCAGGTTGAGAGAAATAGGCTGTAGAAAGATGATTCTGGACGGACTTAGTAATAGTTCCTGGTAGTGGGTCAACCGAGGTTGCTTCAGTATGCCCTCAATGGCATGGGGGGCAGCGATGTGTAACTCTTGCCCCAGGGTCAGCTTGTCTGCATCTTTAACCATTAAGGCCACAGCTGCAATCATGCGGAGGCACGGGGGCCAGCCTGAAGCCACGGGGTCTAGGCGTTTAGACAAGTAGGCCACCGGCCGCTTCCAGGGTCCCAAATGTTGCATCAGCACCCCTTTTGCCACCCCTTGCTTTTCATCTACATATAGAAGAAAGAGTTTAGTGATGTCAGGTAGTCCCAGGGCGGGGGCTGACAGTAAGGCCCTTTAAATGGCCTTGAAAGTGGTCTCCATCTGTTCTGTCCAACTGAAAAGGATGATATTTTTTGTGGCTTCATATAAGGGTTTAGCCAGTTCCGCATAGTTTGGAATCCAAAGACGGCAGAAGCCAGCAGACCCCAGAAATTCTCTCCCCCTTCGAGGTGAGTCTGGAGTCGGTATTTTGAGTACTGTCTCTTTCCATGCCTCTGACAGCCACCTCTGCCCTTCTTTTAATACATACCCCAAGTAGGTGACCTCTGGTTGACATATCTGAGCCTTTCTGGCTGAGGCTCAGTATCCTAATTTTCCAAGGGCCCGCAACAGTTCTCGGGTGCTCATGAGGCACGTCTGCTGGTCCTATGCTGCAATCAAGAGGTCATCTACATATTGTAACAGGGTTAGTTGGGGGTGCTGTTGTCTAAACTCACCCAGGTCTTCATGGAGGGCCTCATCGAAGATAGTGGGAGAATTTTTAAATCCCTGTGGTAATCGTGTCCAGGTTAGCTGCCCGTTAATCTCCTCCTCTGGATCTGACCACTCAAAGGCAAAAAGCTCCTGGCTTCTGGGCACCAGGCAAAGGCTAAAGAAAGCGTCTTTTAGATCTAGGACCATATGCCAATGATTATCTGGCGGGAGCGAACTCAAAAGGTTGTATGGGTTCAGCACTCTAGGATGAATATCTAAAATTCAGCAATTGACTTCCCACAAGTCTTGTACTGGCCGATAATCACAAGAATTTGGTTTTTTGACAGGGAGCAGGGGGGTGTTCCAAGCCAATTGACAGGGCCTCAGGATTTTCTGGGCTAGGAGACTACGAATGTGGGGAGTGATTCCCCGTCGAGCTTCCAAGGTCATGGGGTATTGTTGGACCCGGACGGAATCAGCTCCCAGTTTAAGGTCTGTGTACATAGGAGGGCGGTGTCTAGCTAGGCCTGTTCCCCCTGTCTTGGCCCATGCTTCAGGGAATTCATCTAGCCACTCTTGGATGATCGTCTGGGAAAGGGTTGGTTTTTGGTGCTGCCGATATTCATCTTCTAATTGAATTGTCAATACTTGAATCGGCCTGCCCACCTGGTCAAGTATCTTAGATTCTCCTGGGAGGAAGTGAATCTGAGCTCCTATCTTGGTCAACAAGTCTCTTCCCAACAGTGGGAAAGGGCATTTTGGGATGACCATGAAGGAGTGGGATACCTGGCCCGCACCTAAGTCTACTCATCTTCAGGCAGTCCATCGGCATTGTTTCATGCCAGTAGCCCCCTGCACCCAAGAGGTTTTTCTGGCCAGCTTTCCCTGGGGCTCCAGCAAAACCGAATATTGAGCCCCAGTATTGACAAGGAAGTCAATTGGGGTCCCCTCCACTCTTAGGGTTACCCTGGGTTTGGGGAGGGGCGCCGAACCCCATCTCCCCTAGTCGCTCAGCTCATCGATGGCCAGGATAGGGGTCTTTCGAGGTCCCTTCTTTTTCTTAGGGCATTCTTTCGCCCAGTGTCCTTCCTCCTTAAAATAGGCGCATTGGTTCGTTCCTATTGCTGGTCGCACATGGGGACAGTTTTTACCTCCTAGGCGGCGCAGCTGGCGCGCCCTTTCTCCCAAATCGGGAACTGTTGCCGCCAGCAGGATGCGTGCCATCTGGCGGGTCTGGCGGTCTCCTGCTTTAGCTTGTTTTTCCTCGGGGGTCTCTCAAGTACTATAGACCCCTTCTGCCACTGTTATCAAATCCTGGATACTCTTTTCACCCAGGTGTTCTAGGTTTTGTAACTTCTTCCTAATGTCTGGAGCCGCCTGGTTGACAAAATGCATTATCAAAGCAGCCTGAGTGCCTTCTGCTTCTGGGTCTTTGGGGGTGTAAAGGAGGTGTTAATTTCATCTATATTAGTAGTGGGTTCTCCATTTGCCCCTGGGACCCTTTTACAGGCCTCATTCTGTATTCTCCCTCTGGAGCAGCTGTTGACAGTCATCCCAGCTGGGCTGATGAATAAAAAGCACAGTCTCTAGAAGGTTGGACTTCCCTGGTGGCTCAGACAGTAAAGCGTCTGTCTACAATGCGGGAGACCCGGGTTCAATCCCTGGGTTGGGAAGATCCCCTGGAGAAGAAAATGGCAATCCACTCCAGTACTATTGCCTGGAAAATCCCATGGACAGAGGAGCCTGGTAGGCTACAGTCCACGGGGTCGCAAAGAGTCGGACACGACTGAGTGACTTCACTTTCACTTTCTTATAGTCAAGGTTGTACTCAGAGAAAATTGAGACGTGAGGGGCTTCCTCAGAGGCGAGTTGAGAATAAGTGTTACTTGCTTGGGTGCATACTCGGGCTGCCTCAGTCATCATTCCCGAAGGAGGGCACCCACCCCCTCTCTGGGTGAGGCAGCTTGAGGATAGCAAGGTCACTACAAGTGACAAAGAGCTGGGGTCAGGGTCCAGGCCTGTGGACCTCACTCAGGTCAGGTGGACACACAACAGCCTCCACTGAAGAACAGACACGCACTCTGAGATCCCAACACCTGGGGACCTAGTGTTTATCGTGTCTCCTTTAGACACCATCTCTGTAGGTGTCCCATCAATGCACCCGTTCTATTTGTCCTCTTCTTTACCAGCTGGGCAGACCTGGGCTGACCTCCAGTGAACCTCCGCCACTTGTCCCCAAAAAAATCTCATAACCAGGCACATTTCTCCCCTTCCATCTTGGACACAGATTTCTTTACCCATTACCTCCTTATTTTTCGAAAGGGAAAACTGTGGTAACTGCACCAAAACACACTAAATGCAAATTAGGTAGACAAAAGTGATGGCAGCAAAGCGGGCACGGTACCAACCAGCCATGCAGCTTGCTTGCAGGTTCCCAGATGGGTGCCAGTCAAAGTGTGAGCACCTCCTGTTCCCGCCCTTGGCAGTCAGCCAGCACACTGTCTGATTTCCCACCATCTAGGTTTGCTACGGACTTTCAAACCAGCAACAATGACGTTGTCTTCCACTTCAACCCTCAGTTTAAACGTAACAGGTATGTGGTCTGCAACACAAGACAGGAAGGAAAATGGGGGACTGAGGAGAGGATCTGGGAGATTCCTTTCCAGTGGAAGCTTCTACGTACAGAGCTCAGAGTTCAAGGTGAGTTGGAACTCTCCTCTCTTCGTTTCAGCTGCCTGTCCCCCAGCTCAGTCAGGCCCATTGAGCAGTCTTTAAATAGTCACGTGAGCAACACCTTTGTACAGAAAAGAGGACCGTTTCCTTGTAAGACTGCAGTCCCCTTACACATCTTCACCTGCATCTATGCAGGTACCCCTGTTCCTTTTTTTACTCTGGAAATAAGCATCAGCTAAATCACCATAGCGCTTTTTGGCCTCCGGAGTCTTTAATGTCCAAACTATTTCCATTCCTCTGCTGTGGCCCTTCTTCCACTCCAGGTCCCTGGGAACATTTTTTTTCTGTTACATTGTTGCTTAGTTCTGCAGGGCATTGCACAGTTGCTTTTGCAAGCAGAGCAGTGTCTCTGGGCTTGGGGAGATGGGAGAAGAGCTGGCCACTCATCTCTTGTCATTCTCCATCCCCCATCCTGGTTAGGTGGCTGTGTGGGTTCTAGAAAGAACCCAGGCTTGGAAATAAAACTGAATCCGGTTTGAATCTCCAGTTCTGCCATTCTCATCAGCTAGGAGATCTTAGAGAAGACTTCACGTCTCCCAGCCTCGGTTTGCTCACCTGTGGAAGGAGCATGGTCTGCTGTCCCAGGGATTTTCGTGTGAGTTCAACGAGGCACTTCATTGGGGGCACAGAATAGCCTGTCTAGGTCACAGCTGAGTCTATTTGACCCTCTCTGTGTTTCCAAATTCTTGAATGTCTAAAATTCATAAAGGGCAGGATGTCACAGAGCATCTAGTTGAGCTCCCTGAGTCATACGGCAAATTCCCAGGGGCTATCTATTTTACTTATGGTAATGAGGAGTGGGAGATGAGAGAGAGGTTCAAGAGGGAGGGGTCTTATGTATACCTATGGCTGATTCTTGTTGATGTATGGCAGAAGTCAACACAGAAACCAGAATATTGCTTTACAATATTGTAAAGGAATTATCCTCCAATTAAAAGTAAATTTTTTTTTTTTTTTTAAAGAAAAGATCAGGAGCTGTTTTGCAAGATGAAAATTTCTAGAGCTGCAGGGTGGTTTGTTGGCTCCCCATCTATGGGAGTCAACTCCACACCACTAGACTATACAGTTAAAAATACTAAAGATGGTCAATTCTTTGTAATGTGCATTTCACCACCATTTAGGGGGAAAAAAAAAGTCAGACAGATTGCTTCTTCCTCCTGAGGACAGAGAGAGCCCAGGAGGCAGATAACCTCCGGGGTGCTGACCAGAAAATTCCAAACAGCTGATTAAGAGTATGTTTCTGGGGAAGGTGGAAGCTATAAGTAGGTCAGGTATTTCATCCAGGTTTGGTATCAAAGGCTCCCGAGCATCTTACCCCAAAACCAGAGTCTGTCCTGTACTCTCACCTATGGGGGGCTCTCCCTCATAACCGTTTCTCTCGGAGAAGGAGTAAACATGCAGCTCTAAGGCAGTAAAAATTCCTGGGCGTGACTAGAGTGTTTCAACTTACTGGACTCCTCTGAAGGTTATCTAGCCTGCCTGTATAGGTTCCTCGGCCACAACTGCCCTCCAACCATGGGAGGCATGAGATGTTTTGACTTACTAAAGGCAAATTCTTGTGGGAAGTTAGAAATTATTAGTATAATGGGTTGGTTGGGAATTGTATTGGTAAAGGGTTTTTTCATTTGTTGTGCCAACAATTGCTGCTAATTCCCTGCCTTGGGTGTGACAAGGGTGTCTCAGGTCAAACCTCTCTGCTGACAGACTAGCTTGTGTGACAACCTCTCAACCATAAATAGCACAGAGAGTTTGGAATATTAACATAGGGCTTTTTCTTGTCATGATTGCCGCCAGGCCTCCATATCCTTAGACACCTGGGAATATATTAGTCAATGTATTTGGACTATAGAAAAGGAAATATAGTAGTTTTTGTTGTTAGCAATAGTAGACTTTGAGTTAATGAATTTTCTCTTTTGTAATAGATCACTGTACTTTGTTATAAATCACTGTGTCCTTGTTATGTAAAAATGTAACTTTATCACTGTCTTAAGACTAAGTAGATCTTAAGGGGAACATTGGTGAAAGGATTTTTATTTGTTGGGCTGATGTTTGCTGCTAAATCTCCATATTCCCTGCCCTTATAATGAATATAACTAGCATATAGGAGAAATAAGTCTTAACCTTTAAGCATATAAGAGAAATAAGTATTAACCTTTAAGACTAATCATGTTAAACCTTAGGTTAAGTAAATTCCTTTCTTGATTGTAACTCACGACACCCTCACCCTATAGGAATGCAACTTTATTTGGAGGGTGGTGCCTGGTTTAAGAAAAAACACACTTGGAAAAAATAAGTTTTTTGGTTATCAGTAAGAAAGGGTTGTAAATGTCAGCAGGCAGAAATGGCTTAAAGATGATGTAAAATCCCTAAAACCTTTTTTTATGTAAAGCACCTGATTTTGATAAAGGTCAGGACTGCTGACCCCCACGTGACTCTGTATTCATCCCTATATGTAACAAAAGGTATATAAGAAAATCGGAAAAATAAAGAAATGGGATCAGTTCCTGGAAAGACTGACTCCCCCATGTCATCCTTTCTGCTCCCCAATTTTCTGGCTGAATTCCTATCTGGAAGTGGGTGCCCTCCATGCAGATGGTGCAAATTCCTTGTCCGGAATTTTATTGGTACCCCACATAAACCAAGTTATTCAGCTCTTTTCTCTCCCTCTTACTATTTTCTGGTTGAATTCCCATCTAGTGCATAGGACCCACCAAGCCTACTAATTTTGCCTGGGCTTCGAAGATGGGACCGAGGGGGGCCTTAGTGCCTCCTCTCCTTCGGGAGAACGGGAAGACGCCTGCGGCCTATGTAGGTGGTGATTGGTACCCTGTGTTAACCAAGTTATTCGGCCTCTTTTTCTCTGCTAAATTCCTAATCCCTCTCTACCTGTAATTAAATAAGTTTTTTCTAGGACGACTACTCCGCCCCCACCTTCGAATTACCCTGGATCCACCGGGGCTGGACCCCGGCAATGATGTTTTTGTTTAATTTCCGTGACATTTGTAATGGAGCAGGGCCAATGGAGGCTTCCCGTGACAGCCCCACCCATATCCCCCTGTCTGTAGTAAAAACATTAGCCTCCTAGGCCTTCCCAAGTCCAAGGAAAAAAATTTAATTGGAGAAGTAAGAAAAGTGCAGAAACAAAGGGAAACAGTCAAACAGGGCAAAATGATAATAGTTTAGCCATTGAAGTGAAGTCACTCAGTCATGCCCAACTCTTTGTGACCCCATGGACAGTAGCCTGCACCAAGCTCCTCCATCCATGGGATTTTCTAGGCAAGAGTACTGGAGTGGGTTGTCATTTCCTTCTCTAGGGAATCTTCCCTACCCAGGGATCGAACCCAGGTCTCCCACATTGTAGACAGATGCTTTACCGTCTGAGCCACCAGGGAAGTCTTAAGTTTAGCCATTAGACATGGTCAATGTGTTTAGTTCATTTAGTGCTCCCTCAGAGGCCATACATAATATTCTGAGCCAAATCCTTTGTGTTGTTTTGCAGATGTAGAAACCTCCACGAGGTGGAAGGAGTTATCTCTATGCCACCCACACGCATGTAGACCTCAAACAGGCTGGAACTAGAAGCCTGTTGATATTGACTCCCAGTTACCTCACCATGTCAACTACAAATTGTTACTTATCAAGAGCATTGTCAAAGACGGAACAACAAAGGCGTTCCATCTGCCTCTCGGAGAGTGAACCCCATGCTGCCAATGACCTGCAATAACCCCAAGAGAGTGCAGGGTGGATGAAGCACTCTCTGCTCCAGGGAATCAGGTGGCACAGGTCTTTAGATAGTTGGATGCTTTTAGGAACAGATTTTGTTATCTCAATGCTTGCATCTCCTCATATCTAGGGAGGGAAGTAGCTCAGTCATGTCCGACTCTGCGACCCCATGGGCTGTAGCCTACCAGGCTCCTCCATCCATGGAATTTTCCAGGCAAGAGTACTGGAGTAGGGTGCCATTTCCTCTTCCAGGGGATCTTCCTGACTCAGGGATCAAACCTGGGCCTCCCACATTGTAGGCAGACGCTTAACCATCTGAGCCATCAGGAAAGCCCTGTATCTAAAGAAGCGCTAAATCCCTTCATGGTGACCTCAGATCCTCATGACTAACAAAAAGCCTTTTGCAAAATGAGTGTTTCATGGTATTGAATTCCCTCTTCACCAAAACCTTACATATTGACCTATTCCCACTGCCGCTTTGGAGCAGTCTCTCAAAGCTATCTGCACGGCAGATAAAGATGGAGAAGCTCTATACGGTCAGCAAAAACAAGACCGGGAGCTGACTGTGGCTCAGATCATGAACTCCTTATTGCCAAATTCAGACTTCAATTGAAGAAAATAGGGAAAACCAGTAGACCATTCAGGTATGACCTAAATTAAATTCCTTATGATTATACAGTGGCAGTGAGAAATAGATTTAAGGGACTAGATCTGATAGAGCGCCTGATGAATTTTGGACAGAGGTTCGTGACATTGTACAGGAGACAGGGGTCAAGACCATTCCCATGGAAAAGAAATGCAAAAAAGCAAAATGGCTGTCTGGGGAGGCCTTATAAATAGCTGTGAGAAGAAGAGAAGCAAACAGGAAAGAAGAAAAGGAAAGATAAAAGCATCCAAATGCAGAGTTCCAAAGAATAGCAAGGAGAGATAAGAAAGCCTTCCTCAGTGATCAGTGCAAAGAAATAGAGGAAAACAACAGAATGGGAAAGACTAGAGATCTCTTCAAGAAAATTAGAGATACCAGGGGACCATTTCATGCAAAGATGGGGTCGATAAAGGACAGAAATTGTATGGACTTAACAGAAGCAGAAGATATTAAGAAGAGGTGGCAAGAATACACAGAACTGTACAAAAAAGATCTTCATGACCTGGATAATCACAATGGTGTGATCAGTCACCTAGAGCCAGACATCTTGGAATGTGAAATCAAGTGGGCCTTATAAATCATCACTACAAACAAAGCTAGTGGAGGTGATGGAATTCCAGTTGAGCTATTTCAAATCCTGAAAGATGATGCTGTGAAAGTGCTGCACTCAATATGCCAGCACATTTGGAACACTCAGCAGTGGCCACAGGACTGGAAAAGGTCAGTTTTCATTCCAATCCCAAAGAAAGGCAATGCCAAAGAATGCTCAAACTACTGCACAATTACACTCATCTCATACGCTAGTAAAGTAATACTCAAAATTCTCCAAGCCAGGCTTCAGCAGTAGGTGAACTGTGAACTTCCAGATTTTCAAGCTGGTTTTAGAAAAGGCAGAGGAACCAGAGATCAAATTGCTAACATCCTCTGGGCGATCGAAAAAGCAAGAGAGTTTCAGAAAACATCTATTTCTGCTTTATAGACTATGCCAAAGCCTTTGACTGTGTGGATCATAATAAACTGTAGAAAATTCTGAAAGAGATGGGAATACCAAACCATCTGACCTGCCTCTTGAGAAACCTGTATGCAGGTCAGGAAGCAACAGTTAGAACAGGACATGGAACAACAGACTGGTTCCAAATAGGAAAAGGAGTATGTCAAGGCTTATATTGTCACCCTGATTATTTAACTTATATGCAGAGTACATCATGAGAAACGCTGGGCTAGAAGAAGGACAAGCTAGAATCAAGATTGAGGAAGCAACAATTAGAACTGTACATGGAACAGACTGGTTCCAAATAGGAAAAGGAGTATGTCAAGGCTGTATATTGTCACCCTGCTTATTTAACTTCTACGCAGAGTACCTCATGAGAAACGCTGGGCTGGAAGAAACACAAGTTGGAATCAAGATTGCTGGGAGGAATATCAATAACCTCAGATATGCAGATGACACCACCCTTATGGCAGAAAGTGAAGAGGAACTCAAAAGCCTCTTGATGAAAGTGAAAGAGGAGAGCGAAAAAGTTGGCCTAAAACTCAACATTCAGAAAACGAAGATCATGGCATCTGGTCCCATCACTTCATGGGAAATAGATGGGGAAACAGTGGAGACAGTGTCAGACTGTTTTTTGGGGCTCCAAAATCACTGCAGATGGTGATTGCAGTCATGAAATTAAAAGATGCTTACTCCTTGGAAGAAAAGTATGACCAACCTAGATAGTATATTCAAAAACAGAGACATTACTTTGCTGACTAAGGTCCATCTAGTCAAGGCTATGGTTTTTCCTGAGGTCATGTATGGATGTGAGAGTTGGACTGTGAAGAAGGCTGAGTGCCTAAGAATTGATGCTTTTGGACTGTGGTGTTGGAGAAGACTCTTGAGAGTCCTTGGACTGCAAGGAGATCCAACCAGTCCATTCTGAAGGAGATCAACCCTGGGATCTCTTTGGAAGGAATGATGCTAAAGCTGAAACTCCAGTTCTTTGGCCACCTCATGCGAAGAGTTGACTCATCAGAAAAGACTCTGATGCTGGGAGGGGTTAGGGGCAGGAGGAGAAGGGGACGACAGAGGATGAGATGACTGGATGGCATCACTGACTCGATGGAGGTGAGTCTGAGTGAACTCTGAGAGTTGGTGATGAACAGGAAGGCCTGGCATGCTGCAATTCATGGGGTCGCAAAGAGTCGGACACGACTGAGCTACTGAACTGAACTGAAGACAGAAAAAAATGCCTGTCTTCAATAACCTGATATTCTAGTTTGGGAAGAGTGCTATGCCTAGTCACTCAGTTGTGTCCAACACTTTGTGACCCCATGGACTGTAGTCTGCCAGGCTCCTCTGTCCATGGGATTCTCTAGGCAAGAATACTGGAGTGGCTTGCCAAGCCCTCCTCTAGGGGATCTTCCCAACCCAGGGATCAAACCCACATCCTGCATTGGCAGGTGAATTCTTTACCACTAGATTCACCTGGAAGCCTAAATTAACTATATCTTGATAAAATAAAATTTTTTTTAAAGTTTGAGTTTGAGATGAGTCAAAAGTCATATTGGGAAGCTGGGTGGACACACACAGCCCTGGTCTAAGGCTTTCCTGGTTGAAGATAATTGGTATGTAATCTACTTCCTTCAAAACTGGACCTATAATATCAGCATTCTTTATAAATTAATTTACAACATAGAGTAGATGAAGTAAGAGTATGAGAGGAAATACACTGGATACTAAGTGTATCCTGTGTTCCACAGATTCAGAAGAAAGATTCATCTTCCAGTTATTTAAACATACTCCTGGAGCAAAGCTGTGGTTGGGAAGCTAGGCAGCATTGGGAATCATAAACTCAGTAGAATATTTCCTGAAAATGTTATGAGGATGAGTGACCACTCTAGAGAGACTTTAAAGACACGATGTGGGACACTTGGCAGAACTTCACCATCAAATGGTAACACCAACGTTTCTATTCATACAAAAATTCCGGAAATAAAATAACCTTTATTGCAATGTCTTCCGTCTCCATGGGACGCAGACGTCGTGTTGATTGCTCGTAGTTGTCCAGGTGATATCTTCCAGGCTGCTTCCTGTTTATAGCTTTTGGCTGCTGCATTCCAAATGGAAAAGAACACAAGTTGAAGTGTTAAGAAAAAAAACTGAGGTTTTTACTGAACATTAACTCACAAGGTTGCTGCTGCATTTAGAGTCTAAGAGAAAGAAGTAAAGTAAATGTCATATTTTAATTATTTCTATGGCATCTCCCAACTCTCCCCTAAAGCAAACAATAATCAAAAAGTGTTATGCACTCATTTTAACACCTAATTCACAAACTTTTTAAGAAAAATGAAAATATGAAGGTGTGATATTTGTAAATGATGGATGTTAAAATGCTGAGCACCAAACTGGGCTCTGGCAGTCATTCTCTGCACCATGGGATTTTCCAGGCAAGAGTACTGGAGTGGGGTGCCATTGCCTTCTCCGATAGAATGATCTAGTCTTTCTCAAATATTATAGCATTATTGTTCTGAGCCAAAGTACTAAAGCATCCATAATATGGAGGATGTCAGCTAAGGCTGGACAATCTTCCTATACTTAAACTCAAATTAGGTCATGACTAGAAGCTTTTGTTATTCTCTCATTCTGAATTTAATTTCACACAGATAGAGGAAAATGGTTGAAGAGAAGGTAGGAAATTCAGCTCTGTTAACCTCTAAGTCATAAATTATATAAGCTCAAAATTTGTCCCAGAAATCTTGTAAGCAACTATTTTAACATAAATAACTATCTGCAGTACTTATGGAGACTACCAAAGCTAAATAGTAATGCACTTCAAAACTATCAAATAACCTATAAAACAAAAGATTCTGTAATTGAAAAACTATTTTTTTTGGCTTTGGGACATTAAGTTTAGCTTTTTTGATAAATCTGTCAAGTTCTATTATGAGAATCATGCATGACCTAAAATAATCAGCAGTTTAATCCCAACAGGATAATGCTGTCCAGTTTACATCCATTAATGTATCAGCATTACCCTGGTAGCTCAGATGGTAAAGAATCCGACTGCAATGCAGGAGACCTGAGTTCAGTCTCTGGGTCAGGAAGATCCCCTGGAGAAGAGGATGGCTACTCACTCCAGTATTTTTGCTTGGAGAATCCTATGGACAGAGGAGCCTGAGGGCTACAGGGTTGCAAAGAGCTGGACACGACTGAGTGGTTAACACTTTCCCTTTAGGGTTTCACTGGTGGCTCAGACCGTAATCAAACTAATTAAATAACACATGCTAGGCTACATGCCAATCAATACACAGATTAAGAAGCCACTGAGAAGAACTAGCAACGGTTCTGCCACACAGAAACTGTTGAAGGCATTTTAAACTTAAAAAAGAAAGAGAGAAAAAAAGAGAATGTTCACGACATTTTTTAGTTTTGTTTTTCTTCTCAGAGTCCTCGCAGATAACCTCACAGGGGATGGGGCAGAGAGTCACTAACTACCCTTTCAGCTGAGTATTTCCCCCACACTAGACCTGTCTGCATCTGGACATATATTCGCTGTCTTCTAGAGTCTTAACTTCTATAGTAGTATCGCCCTCAAAGGTTCCAAAGGAATGACTTCATGTTCTTCACAAACCTAAGGAGAGGGGTGGGAGGAGGAGACGTGTTGACAGAGATTTGAGTCCGAATCTCACAGATGTAATTTGAAGAGGCTCTGGCACTAGAAAGTCACTGACTCTCCATGGAGATTCGGCAGCCAAAACCACTTAGCTCTAAGCTTTTACAGAATACATAGCTTCTTAAACACTCTCAAGAAGGAGTTTCCATTCGCGTTCTTTTCAAATACACATTTTTTTTTCTCTCCATTTCTAAAAGTTTGTCATTTGTGGTTTGGCGCATCGGCAGCTGATGAATGGCCCCCAAAGACATCAGAAGTCCAGTCTGGTTTCAATAACCCTAAAGACATTGGAGGCATCTAAAGGGGATTCTTTTTTTCCATCCAACCTTCACTCAGTTCAACTTTTCATGCATCCCTCCTCTCATGCAAAAGATTCTTCAGAATCCCCTCACTCTGCACACTTGACCTCCTCTGTCCCTTCTCCTGAGGTCATCTCCCTGCACTTATCCCCATGTCTCTGAAAGATGATCTAATAATTTCTTTGGGAACCTATCGCCCCAAAGGTGACAAGGTTGGTTCTCATCAACTGCCTGAGTTTCCTATTGCCTCAAAGTGTAGACGCTCTACGACGTGTTCCCATCTTGGTGTCCATGTCCACACATGAGCACACAAGCATCTCAGACTTTGTCACTCCACTATCTACCAGCATGAGTGGTAGTTCCTTCTCAGACCAAAAAAAAAAAAAAAAATCACACCTGCTTAACAAAATAACTCAACAGAGAGTAAAAAAATAACTCCAGGAAAGCAGAAGAAATCAACAAGTCTGAGACAGCCCAGTGCTTGTCTTAAGTATTTTTAGCACGTTTAAACACACTGTGAAGAAAAATCTAATGCAGAATGACTTCCTGTGAAGGCTTTCCAAGCCTCAGCTCCTTCCTGTCAGGAGACTGCACGTCCATTTTTGTTTGGTTACACGAATGGTAGATATATTCATATATTCTCTAATAGTAAATGAATAATTATTAACTTGTAACTAATTTTAGACAAACTCCTTTCTACATTACTTTTATGAAATAGGCATATTAATTTTAAAGACTTTCTTCAGAATTTTTCAGACACAGATCTCAAGAAAGTGGTGTAATCTAGTCCCATTATTTTAAGTATTATGAGAATTGGACTGAGTGCCGAAGAATTGATGCTTTTGAACCGTGGTGTTGGAGAAGACTCTTGAGAGTCCCTTGGACGGCCAGGAGATCCAACCAGTCCATTCTGAAGGAGATCAGCCCTGGGATTTCTTTGGAAGGAATGATGCTAAAGCTGAAACTCCAGTACTCTGGCCACCTCATGAGAAGAGTTGACTCATTGGAAAAGACTCTGATGCTGGGAGGGATTAAGGGCAGGAGGAGAAGGGGACGACAGAGGATGAGATGGCTGGATGGCATCACTGACTCAATGGACGTGAGCCTTAGTGATCTCCGGGAGCTGGTGATGGACAGGGAGGCCTGGTGTGCTGCGATTCATGGGGTCGCAGAGAGTCGGACACAACTGAGCGACTGAACTGAACTGAACTGAATGACCTTAATGGCTCTTAAATTTACATCTCCAAGGGTAACTTCTCTTCTTGGATGTGAATAAATATCTCAAAATCATCATGTGCAAAATATACCTCTTGATTCCACCTCAACAGCAACCTATGTTTCTCAGCTTCCCTGTTTCAGTTACTGACTCTGCCATCTACTCAGTAGTCAAGCCAATAACTTAGGATTCATCCTTGAGTCTTCCTTCTCCCTCCTCATCTCCATTCAATCCATCAGCAAGCCTCCATCAGCTCCACCCAAAAAAATGTACGCTGAATTTGATAACTTCTCACAAAGTCCACTGCAACCAAAAAATAGTCTAACCATCCCCATTTCTTGCTGTGCCGTTATAATGCCTCTTTCTTGACCCATCTGTTCTATTCTTGTCCCCAGTGACAACTCTCCCCTCAGTAGTTAGAGTGAGCCTTTAAACACATAAACAAAATTATATGTGTCCCTACTTTAAACTCTCCAATGGTTTCCTATTGCTTGTCAATAGAATCCAAACTCTCTCCCTGGTTTAAAGGACCTGCAATCCTTGTTCTTTACCCACCTGCCAGTGCAGGAGATGTAAGAGATGCAGGTTCGGTCCTTGGATTGAGAAGATTCCCTGGAGGAGGAAATGGCAACCCCCTCCGGTATTCTTGCCTGGAGAATCTGATGGATAGAGGAGCCTGGCAGGTTACAACCCATAGGGTTGCAGGGAGTCAGACACAACCAAAGCAACTTTTAGCACTTAATCCTTGCTCCTAGTTCATTTTATCTCGCTCTTCCTTACCAGGCATCAGCCATCGTGCCCTTCTGTTCTTTGAACATACCAAATTAATTCCCACTTCAGTGGCACACCATCTGCTAGTTCCCCCCAGAAATGACCTGGTCCCTTTCCTAGGCCTCTGCAGAAGAGGCACCAACTCTTCATTTAGGTCTCATCTCCAATGCCAGCTCTTCAGAGGGACCTTCTGGAGAATGACTACCTTGCTCTGAGGACACCAGTCACTCTCTAACACCTTCTTTAATTTTCTTCCCACAGGGAAATGATCTCACCTTTTTACTTTTTATCATCTGACTCCTGCCTCAAAAAAGCAAACTCTGTGACAAGAAAGATCCTGCCTGCCTTGCTCAGAGCTACATCGACAGGTCTTGACAATATGCATAGCGCAGTTTCTAAGCCTGGAAACACAAGCTAATATATGATGCTTGTAACATTCCATGTAAAACATGAAAAATAATATCAACAGTGTTTCCAGGCTTTACAGAGATATGAGTAAATATTTGTGTAATGGATGAACAAACTAGTTCAGGAGTCACAGGCTCAGGTTTTAATTCTTACTATTGTTTAGTCACTGAGTCGTGTCCAACTCTTTTGCAACCCCATGGACTGTAGCCCGCCAGGCTCCTCTGTCCATGGAACTTCCTAGGCAAGAATATAAGAGTGGCTTGCCATTTCCTTTTCCAGGGGATCAGTCTGACCCAGGGATCGAACGCACATCTCCTGCATTGCAGGCGGATCCTTTACCACTGAGCCACCAGGGAAGACCCAATTCTGGCTCTGTCACTCACCAATCTTGTGACTCTAAAACAACATGCAAATAAAACTATTCATCTAGAAAATAATACAGGTAATATAATATATTAAATAAATCAAGAGACATAATGCATCAAAAAGCAAGTTTTAAACTAAAAAGTATAATACAGTTAAAGGTATTATAAGAATATGATACATTAGTTTTATTTTATATTATTTTTATATAAAGGTTGGGGTAGACAACCTCTCTGTTTCCTCTTGAAATGAACATGAGCTGTCCTTCTTGGGATAATCTTTTGATGATTTATAAAGATAAGCCTTATACATTTCTTTATTGATTCTAAACCTATAAGGTTTGTCGTAGAAGCAGCTAGTAATTTTTTTTCACGTGTGTGCTCACTCAGTCATGTCTGACCCTTTGCAAACCCCTGAACTGTAGCCCACCAGGCTCTTCTGTCCATGGGATTACCCAGGCAAGAATACTGGAGTGGGTTGCCCTGCCCTCCTCCAGGGGATCTTCCCAATCCTGGGATTGCACCCATGTCTCAAGTCTCCTGCATTGGCAGGCAGCACCACCTGGAAAGCCTCTTTTCTTCCCATAGGTTACACGTAAAGCTGACAATTTCTTCTAATTGCATCCATTTTAAATTATCCATCCTCAGGATGGTCCCTTATTCATAGCTCCTGTAACAAGCAAAACACTTACGACTCCAGTGTGCTTCTTACAGGATTCAAATGGAAGAGAACCTTCACCAGTTCGCCAGCTGTCCTCACCAATCTCATCACTCAGGAGAAACTCATTCAGCTTTTGAACACTACAAAAGGCAAGCAAACACAGGATAATGGTTAAAAATAAAACCACCACCACAGAAGTTCTACCTAAGTAAACAAACTTTCCCCCCAACCATTTCCATGGTAAGCAAGTCAGCTCTAAGAATCATTTTTCAAGACCAACTGGGAATTCAGCTAGGGAATGCCAGGGACTGATGGCCTCGTGGGACTTGAGCCTTTCAGTGCTTAAACTGGAAGAATCGTAGAAAAACCAGAACCTAAATTCAACCAAATCACTCTTGCACTTCTTTTCTTTTCTTTTTTTTTGCAACTGTATTTCTTGTCAAAGACAACAGAATTGCAGAGGAACTTGAAACAAGGTGGTTAAAAATAATAATACTAACAAAGGAAGTATCATTATTCTAATTTTAAAAGTGAGGGGAAAAAAGGTACAGAGAAGTGAGTAAAAGCATGCAGCATATAACACAGAGATCAAGGGTCCACATCCACTATACAGCCTTGCATAAGCACTACTTATATGTTGCCCATATTCCATCAACCTGCATACAGAGGGCCCTCTCCTCAAAATATCGGCCAGGATCAGTGGTGTCAACATCATCTGGGAGCTTCCTCAAAACAGAGAATCTCAGGCCCCCATCCTCCAAGACCTCCTGAAGCAAAATTTGTATTTTAATTGGATCCAGAGATGTGTCATAAGCATGATACAGTTTAAGAAGGCCTGCTCTAGAAGAGAAGCTCACAGACATCCTTACTGTGCTCTCCAAAGGCTGGACACAGACCCCTTGCCCCATCGACCCCACCCACTCTAAATTTCTCAAACCAGCAACACAGCATCAGAGTACAAAGAAAGAATCAAAGAAAACAATAACATAATTTGAAAACACCCCTCCATCAATAAGATGATATACTAAAGAAAAGTCGAGGAACTTGAAAGACGAGATATGCTCCTTTTAACACACTGCTGCTGCTGCTGCTAAGTCACTTAAGTCGTGTCTGACTCTCTGCGATCCCATGGACGGCAGCCCACCAGGCTCCCCCGTCCCTGGGATTCTCCAGGCAAGAACACTGGAGTGGGTTGCCATTTCCTTCTCCTTTAACACACTAGGATGCTAATAGTAGACAAACTGGTTTGGTACAGGCAGCATCACCTATAGAAGAAAAACTGCCTTTGGTAGGAAACTAGAAAATATATACTTGAAATGAAAGATTTCTTTTTTATTTTTCATTTGAGCTGGTAGTCAAGTGTCCCCAGGTAGGTCTCAGTAGTTTGTTCTTGTGACAGACTAATAAAATGAGGGAAAGTATCTGTGTGTATAACTGAATTACTTTGCTGTAAAGGGTGATGTCCTGGTGGCTCAGATGATAAAGAATCTGCCTGCAATGCAGGAGACACAAGAGACAATACAAAATTTAAAAAGATGATATAATACAAAATTTAAAAAGACAGATAATAAAAAAGAGAAGAAAAGTAAATTTAGTTCAGTTTGTTGCCCATGAACTTTAAGCCCTATAGCCTTGTATTCCATAGAAACTGCTTACTTTCTTCTGAAACATGAAGGTAAATAAAATCCACTATGGCAGTCTATTAACTTCTAAATTTCATTTACAGAAAACAAATTATTATTATTATTATTATTTTTAACTGAAGTAGAGGCTTCCCTGGTAGCTCAGTTGGTTAAGCATCTGCTTGTAATGCAGGAGACCTTGGTTCAATTCCTGGGTCGGGAAGATCCCCTGGAGAAGGGATAGTATTCTGGCTCCAGTATTCTTGGACTTCCCTGGTGGCTCAGACAGTAAAGAATCCATCTGCAATGTGGGAGACCTGGATTTGATCCCTTGATCAGGAAGATCCCCTGGAGAAGGAAACGGCAACCCACTCCTGTATTCTTGCCTGGGAAATCCCAGGACAGAGGAGCCTGGCAGGCTATAGTCCATGGGGTTGCAAAGAGTGGGACACAACTGAGCAACTAAACAGCAACAATAGTTGATTTACAACATCATGTTAGTGTCAGGTGTGCAGCACAGGAATCGAGATATATATGTCTGAATCTATCCATCTATCTATATACACATACACTTCTTTTCAGATTCTTTTCCCTTGTAGTTTACTACAAAATATTATGTAGAGTTCCCTATGCTATATAGTAGGTCCTTATTGGTTATCTATTTTATATATACCAGTAGTGGTGTGTGTATGTTAATTTCATATGAGAAATAATTTTTAATTGAAGTTTAGTTGATACAATATTATATAAGTTATAGGCGTACAGTAAAGTGGCTCACAGTTTTTAAAGGTTATACTCTATTTATAGTTACAAAACACTGGCTATATTACCTGTGCTATACAATGTATCTTTTGTAGCTTATTTTATACACAAGAGTTTGGACCTCTTAATGCTCTATGCCTTTGTAGCCCCTCCCTCCTTCCCTTTCCCCAACAGTAATTTCAATACTATAGAGAACCACTAGTTCTTTATATCTCTGTGAATTTCTTTTTTGTTATAATCATGAGTTTGTTGTATTGGGTTGTCCAAAACACTTGTTCAGCTTTTCCAGAACATCTTGAGGAGAAACTTGAACTAATGTTTTGGCCAACCCAATATTTTTTAGATTTCACTAAAAAGAAATGTTTAAGGAAAGCTTTGACTGAATAAGATTTCATTGTATGTATATGCTATATTTAGTTTATTCATCTGTTGATGGACATTTGGGTTGTTTCACTTTTTGGCTGTTGTGATTAATGCTGCTAATGAAGATGAGTGTACAGACATCTATTCAAGTCCCTGCTTTCAATTCTTTTGGGTATACACCCAAAACTGGAATTGCTAGATCATATGGTAATTCTGTGTTTAATTTTTTGAGCATCTGCCATACTTTTTTTCCATGGCTCTGGAATTCCTGACTCAAATATATCTGAATTATGACAACATGGATAATAAACCTTGAAAACATTATGCTAAATAAGATAAGCCAGGCACACACACACACACACAAAAAACAAAAATTGCTTAATTCCACTTATATGAGGTAGCCAGATACACAGATTCATAGAGGCAGAAAGGCAGTGGTGGTCACCAGGGCCTGGGGAAGAGAGGTACAAGGGGAGTTATTGTTTAGTGATTATAGAGTTCCAATTTGAGAAAATGAAAAAGTTCTGGAGATGGACTATGGTAATGTTTACAAGACAGTACTGAAAGCCACTGAACTGTACACTTAGAGTGGTTTAAATGACAAACTATATGTTGTATATATATTACTGGTATTTTAAAAATAACTTCAGAACCAAAAGAAAACAAAAAGAAAAAAACAGAATTTTGGATTATGTTTAGTGATTATAGAGTTTCAATTTGAGAAAATGAAAAAGTTCTGGAGATGGACTATGGTAATGTTTACAAGACAGTACTGAAAGCCACTGAACTGTACACTTAGAGTGGTTTAAATGACAAACTATATGTTGTATATATATTACTGGTATTTTAAAAATAACTTCAGAACCAAAAGAAAACAAAAAGAAAAAAACAGAATTTTGGATTTTGCACTCCTTTAAGTCTTTGACAGCAAAGCCTGGTCATACAGACTTGAAAGACGGTGTAGAAATGCTTTATTTTGAAATGGTGTTCCTTTCTTTACTTTTGTAGACTTTGTCATTCTGTTCTAATGTCTTGAAGAGATTGGATCTTAAGGAGCACAGCTTTATCAGTCAAAGGAATACCTTTTAAACAACCTTACACTATGTCTCTGTACACAAAGAACACGGCCGGGTTCGTGTGGCTTTGTAATTCTAAGTCCAGTAGCCCCTGGCACACATTACCCAATGAATGCTTGTTGAATCAGTCAAAGAGGTATAAACCAATGATTCAGACCTTCAAGTAAGCTCAGCTGACTCAATTTTCCATTTCTAGCACACATACAAATCTCACTGAAGCTTTTCTGAAATTAACGATCCCCATTCTGGCTGAAGGTCTTTGCAGGTGGCTCAGTGGTAGTCTGCCTCCAATGCAGGAGACAGGGGTTGGATGTCTGGATTGGGAAGATCCCTTGGAGAAGGAAATGACAATCCACTCCAGTATTCTTGCCTGGGAAATCCCATGGACAGAACCTGGCAGGCTACAGTCCATGGGGTAGTGAAAGCGTCGGACACGACTCAGAGTCTGAACAACAATTCTTGCTGAACATAAGGAAGCAATGCTCCAGTGTGACTGGGGCATGGGTGGAACTTCCTTTCTTTTTCATAAGATCCCGCTTTGGATCTCCAACTAGTGAACCTCAGAGGACCCAATACTAGCACTTTTCTGAATCGCCCCCTCCATTTCCCCTCCCTTGTCCCCATTATTCCAAGCTCTCTGGCTAAGTGTCCCCTGAACTGCTATTTTATTTGTTTTGTTACTGTCTATCTCTCCCACTAGACTGTGAAGTCTTAAAACAAGATTTTCATCTTTAGAATCTAGCCCAGTGCCAAAAATATAACATAGCAATTCCTGAAGAAATGTCTGCTGAATGAATAAATAGGTAATACAAAAAGCATTTCCTGTTCACCCGAGGGCCTTTGAGAACTCACAGAGGCAAAACAATCATGGAAAATGCATGAATCCTGACCAAGGGTGAAGTAACTGCCACCAGGCCGCCAGGGTCGTATTTTTACAATGCAAATCTGTTCAAACATTCCTTGCCTTAAAGTGACAAATGGCCACCCTGCACTTGTCAGCATCGTTGGCATCCTCTGTCTGCTCACTCTCCAGCTTTATCCCCTATTGCTTGCCCCATCAGGACCCTTCTCCCACTACAGGCAATTAAGCTTAGTCCCTAGAGGGCACTGACTAGACTATCTCCCTCCTTTCTCGATAAGCTTCAATGAGCCTTATGTACGGCCCATGGCATTCTGTGCAGTGCTTTATCACGGCGTTATGCACCCTGCTGTAACTAGCTTCCCTGCCCAGTTTCTCCAGCTAGACTGTGGACTCCTGTGGATCCTGCTCCATATTTCATCGCTGCCATCCCCAGGGTTTAGCAAGATACCTAAACCACTTAAAAACTGAATGTGGACTGACAGCAAGACACTTCTCTGAAGCATGGAATGGAATTTAGTAAAATAGTGGCACATAAATAAAATGGAGATTTGTTCAATATTTAATACATTTAGGCAATGTGCTGGACATTGTTCACGTATCATCTCATTTAATTCTCCCAACTTCCATAAGCAGGAGGCCTTATGATCCTCATTTGATAAGTGAGGAAACTGAGCCATAGAGGCACCATAACATGCCTGCAGCTGAACAGTGCTTGCGGCTGAATAGCTGCTATGCAGGTATTGCAGGCAGGTACATGTGATCCCAACCAATTTCCTATCCTGCCCCCATCACCTTTATCGTTCAGCGTTTTACTGATTTCTTATCTGACTAGGTAATTCATAAAAGTATTTAAGGTTTTAAGGAGATTTTTTTGATATGAATCATTTCTAAAGTCTTTATTGAATTTGCTACAATATTGTTTCTGTTGTTTACGCTCTGGTTTTTTGGCCACTTGGCATGTGGGATCTTAGCTCTCCAACCACAGATTTAATTTCCAGCCGTTACACTGGAAGGTGAAGTCTTAATCACCGGACCACCAGGGAAGTCCCAGTATTTAAATTATGTTACTCACGGTATTTTTTCATTTTTCAGATTTGGGTGGTTAGATACAGTTTGAGTACCTTGGGGCTTCCCAGGTGGCACTCCTGGTAAAGAATCCACCTGCCAATGCAAGAAACTCAAGAGATGTGGGTTCAATCCCTGCAGGAGAAAATGGCAACACACTCCAGTATTCTTATCTGGGAAATCCCATGGACAGAGGGTGGTCTGTGAGGTCGTGGAGTCAGGCATGACCGAGCATACATACGCATGTGAGTATCTCGGACAGGTACTATGTTTTGGGGGAATAACTGATTTTTTTACTGGCTATTATGTGTTTTTCTTGTGGGAACCATGAAAGTTCTGTAAATGCAGAGCAGGTCAACCTGTGAGCAGGCTCTATGATAAATATCAGTAACAATTTATTTGATTGAAGGTAATCACAGTAGACTGGCCAAATATACTTTCCTCTGGGAGGTACAGGAGAGAACGGACACAAAAGTATCTTCCAACAAAGCAAGGGATTCGTTTTACACATTTTTTCCTTGGCAAATGACATCTTTGGACATAGATATTGCATTATACTTCAAATACCAAAAACCTAAACTCAAATTATTTATAAAGGATACAACATAGCAACTGTCATTTTCCTCCAGAAAAGCAATTTACATTAACTATTTTCTTACAAAGAAACTAAAGAGGACAAGAAGAGCAAGCATCCAGAAAAAGACTACTCTTATTCAAGTATTTAACATTTAAGAAATTAGTGACTTTCCTACTTTTTCCTCACTTCTTTCCTTCCGTTTTGTAAATGCAGACTGGAACATATCATTGTAATGTTTACGCTCTGGTTTTTTGGCCACTTGGCATGTGGGATCTTAGCTCTCCAACCACAGATTTAATTTCCAGCCGTTACACTGGAAGGTGAAGTCTTAATCACCGGACCACCAGGGAAGTCCCAGTATTTAAATTATGTTACTCACGGTATTTTTTCATTTTTCAGATTTGGGTGGTTAGATACAGTTTGAGTACCTTGGGGCTTCCCAGGTGGCACTCCTGGTAAAGAATCCACCTGCCAATGCAAGAAACTCAAGAGATGTGGGTTCAATCCCTGCAGGAGAAAATGGCAACACACTCCAGTATTCTTATCTGGGAAATCCCATGGACAGAGGGTGGTCTGTGAGGTCGTGGAGTCAGGCATGACCGAGCATACATACGCATGTGAGTATCTCGGACAGGTACTATGTTTTGGGGGAATAACTGATTTTTTTACTGGCTATTATGTGTTTTTCTTGTGGGAACCATGAAAGTTCTGTAAATGCAGAGCAGGTCAACCTGTGAGCAGGCTCTATGATAAATATCAGTAACAATTTATTTGATTGAAGGTAATCACAGTAGACTGGCCAAATATACTTTCCTCTGGGAGGTACAGGAGAGAACGGACACAAAAGTATCTTCCAACAAAGCAAGGGATTCGTTTTACACATTTTTTCCTTGGCAAATGACATCTTTGGACATAGATATTGCATTATACTTCAAATACCAAAAACCTAAACTCAAATTATTTATAAAGGATACAACATAGCAACTGTCATTTTCCTCCAGAAAAGCAATTTACATTAACTATTTTCTTACAAAGAAACTAAAGAGGACAAGAAGAGCAAGCATCCAGAAAAAGACTACTCTTATTCAAGTATTTAACATTTAAGAAATTAGTGACTTTCCTACTTTTTCCTCACTTCTTTCCTTCCGTTTTGTAAATGCAGACTGGAACATATCATTGTAAAAGGTTGAAAGAACCAAATGATGTGGAATGCTGGAGTTAAGCAGTGATAACCTGAATCTTTAATTGCCTCTTTCTTCCATTTTATTATGTATGTGTAAGGTCCCACCCATTGAGCACCACAAACAATTGTATCTAACAAGCTAAACATTTTTAAAGAAAGCATAGAATTTTCTTGAGGCAACACATTTTTCCTGGCACAGAATTTCCCTATAGCAGAGAAGTTCACACGTCTCTTACATGCACATGGAGCACACACTGGGGTATATGTTGCACCCCATTCTAACCCACCAAATTTCAGAATGCATCTGAATGTAGCAAATAACTTGGACTTCTACAGTCCTGAGAAGCAGTTTCAAAATCAGCTAACCAGAGTCTCCAATTATAAACAGGCTGCTTCAACTCGCTGTGGGCCAACTGGCATTCAAGACTGGTCATGGGATCTCAGGCGCAGAGGAAAATGCCGAGCCCAGTCCACACTGGGAAAAATGCTCATTTAGTTTCCAAGAACCAGCACACAGTGGGAAAAAGCACTGGCCTCTTCTGTTGACTGGTCATTTCCCTAGGACCCACAAATCAACCACTGAAATTCACTTTAGAGAAGCAAGCTTTTATAAGCTGATTCCATTTGGCCTATGGCTTGGGAAATCTGGAGCTGAGCCCTGAAAATGGACTGGTCTTTATCAAACTGGCAAATGCCTGTTCTCTGGAACATACAGAGGAGAGAGTGCAATGCACAAATACACAGGGATTATGATCCACTCTCAGTTTCACTAGGACGCACTACAGCAGGATTATATACTGTGGACTTGGGGAAACACATATCCTTAGATTAATTAGTTTCAGGTTTTTTTTTTCATAGTAACATAAAGTCCTTTCTCTGCTTGGCAACCTCCTGATTTCAGAGGAGTGATCTATTATTAGTTATTAACTGTTTTCTATCTTTACTTGTAGCACAAAGTCAAATTCGATTAAGAAGGCAGCAATGAGAGGGGCAACTATTAAACAAAGAAAATGAAAATAAGAACTAAAATAGCAGCTCTGGCCATTTATCAGTTTTATTGTTTGAAGTGGCTTCTCTTCCAGGGCACTGCCTAATTTGGAAGTGGTGCTACAGAAACCAGTCAGTGATCCGTATGAGTGTTTCAGAAGGCAGAACAATGAGTGAAGAAAATGAGGGCAGATGAGTCCAGAGGGCCCGAGCTTTAAATGCTGAACAGCTCCAGAGTCGGTTACTAATGACATACCTTACAGAATAGGATTGTAATGATCATGATATGAATTAGTGTAAGCCATCACAATTTGATTTATAATAAGATAAGGTGTGGCAGTATAGTGGTGAGCATAGCTGCATCCAAGCAGATGTCTAGTTCAGTTCAGTCACTCAGTCATGTCCAACTCTTTGTGACCCCATGGACTGCAGCACACCAGGCCTCTTTGTCCAATACCAACTCCTGGAGTTTACTCAAGCTCATGTAAATCAAGTCAGTGATGCCATCCAACCATCTCATCTTCTGTCATCCCTTTCTCCTTCCTTCAATCTTTCCCAGCATCCAGATCTTTTCCAGTGAGTCAGTTCTTCACATGAGGTGGCCAAAGTATTGGAGTTTTAGCTTCAGCATCAGTCCTTCCAGTGAATATTCAGGACTGATTTCATTTACAATGGACTGGTTGGATCTCCTTGCAGTCCAAGGGACTTCTCCAACACCACAGTTCAAAAGCATCAATTCTTCGGCACTCAGCTTTCTTTATAGTGCAACTTTCACATCCAAACATGACCACTGGAAAAAACGTAGCCTTGACTAGACAGATCGTTGTTTGCAAAGTAACATCTCTGCTTTCTAATATACTGTCTAGGTTGGTTATAACATTTCTTTCAAGGAGCAAGCATCTTTTAATTTCATGGCCACAGTCACCATCTGCAGTGATTTTGGAGCCCCCCAAAATAAAGTTTGTCACTGTTTCCACTGTTTTCCCATATATTTGCCATGAAGTGATGGGACCGGATTCCATGATCTTCATTTTCCGAACATTGAGTTTTAAGCCAGCTTTTTCACTCTCCTCTTTCACTTTCATCAAGAGGCTCTTTAGTTCTTCTTTGCATTCTGCCATAAGGATGATGTCATCTGTGTATCTGAGGTTATTGATATTTCTCCCAGCAATCTTGATTCCAACTTGTGCTTCCTCCGGCCCAGCATTTCTCATGATGTACTCTGCATATAAGTTAAATAAGCAAGGTGACAATATACAGTCTTGAAGTATTCTTTTTCCTATTTGGAACCAGACTGTTGTTCTGTGTCCAGTTTAACTGCTTCCCAATCTGCATACAGGTTTCTTAAGAGGCAGGTCAGGTGGTCCGGTATTCCCATCTCTTTCAGAATTTTCCACTTTGTTGTGATCCACACACTCAAAGGCTTTGGCATAGTCAATAAAGCAGAAATAGATGTTTTTCTGGAACTCTCTTGCTTTTTCAATGATCCAGCAGATGTTGGCAATTTGATCTCTGATTCCTCTGCCTTTTCTAAAACCAGCTTGAATATCTGGAAGTTCATGGTTCACATACTTGGGAGAATTTTGAGCATTACTTTGCTAGTGTGTGAGATGAGTACAATTGTGCAGTAGTTTGAGCATTCTTTGGCATTGCCTTTCTTAGGGATTGGAATGAAAACTGATCTTTCCCAGTCCTGTGGCTACTGCTGAGTTTTCCAAATTTGCTGGCATATTGAGTGCAGCACTTTCACAGCATCATCTTTCAGGATTTGAAACAGCTCAACTGGAATTCCATCGCCTCCACTTGCTTTGTTTATAGTGATGCTTCCTTCCTAAGGCCCACTTGACTTTGCATTCCAGATGTCTGGCTCTAGGTGAGTGATCATACCATCATGTTTATCTGAATTGTGAAGACCTTTTTTGTATAGTTCTGTGTATTCTTGCCACCTCTTCTTAATATCTTCTGCTTCTGTTATATCCACACCATTTCTGTCCTTTATTGTGTCCATCTTTGCATGAAATGTTCCATTGGTATCTCTAATTTTCTTGAAGAGATCTCTAGTTTTTCCCATTCTATTGTTTTCCTTTATTTCTTTGCACTGATCACTGAAGAAGGCTTTCTTATCTCTCCTTGCTATTCTTTGGAACTCTACATTCAAATGGGTATATCTTTCCTTTTTTCCTTGCTTTTTGCTTCTCCTCTTTTCTAAGCTATTTGTAAGGTCTCCTTCTGATCTTTTTCTTGGGGATGGCCTTGATCCCTGCCTCCTGTACAATGTCACGAACCTCCATCCATAGTTCATCAGGCATTCTATCAGATCTAATCCCTTGAATCTATCTCTCACTTCCATTTTATAATCATAAGGGATTTGATTTAGGTCATACCTGAATGGTCTAGTGGTTTTCCCTACTTTCTTCAATTTAAGTCTGGATTTGGCAACAAGGAGTTCATGATCTGAGCCACAGTCAGCTCCTGGTCTTGTTTTTGCTGTCTGTATAGAGCTTCTCCATCTTTGGCTGCAAAGATTATAATCAATCTGATTTTGGTATTGTCTATTTGGTGATGTCTAAGTGTAGTTTTCTCTTGTGTTGTTGGAAGAGGGTGTTTGCTATGACCAGTGCATTTTCTTGGCAGAACTCTATTAGTCTTTGCCCTGCTTCATTCTTTACTCCAAGGCCAAATTTTCCTGTTACTCTAGGTATTTCTTGACTTTCTACTTTTGCATTCTATTCCCCTATAATAAAAAGGACATCTTTTTTGTGTATTAGTTCTAGAAGGTCTTATAGGTCTTCATAGAACTTTTCAACTTCAGCTTCTTCAGCATTACTGGTTAGGGCATAGACTTGGATTACTGTAATATTGAATGGCTTGCCTTGGAAACAAACAGAGATCATCCTGTCATTTTTGAGACTGCCTCCAAGAACTGCTTTTTGGACTCTTTTGTTGACTATGATTGCTACTCCATTTTCTAATGGATTCTTGCTCACAGTAGTACATATAATGGTCATCTTAGTTACCTTCACCCATCTACCTAAACAGTTGACCTGGGTTCATTTCCTGGACAATGCAGTGAGCTAAGCTTTGGGGCTTCCTAGTGGCTCAGATGATAAAAAAATCTGTCTGCAATACAGGAGGCCTGGGTTCAATCCCTGGGTCAGGAAGACTCCCTGGAGAAGGGAATGGCTATCTACTCCAGCATTCTTACCTGGAGAATTCCATGAACAGTATGGACAGAGGAGTCTGGCAGGCTACAGTCTGTGGGGTCACAAACAGTCGGACACGGCTGAGCAACTAACACAAGTTATACACATCATAATGATGTTTTGTATTAAGTCATTAAGTCACTATATACCATTGCCTAAAACTAGAGCTTCTGGTATTTTAAATATTAAATACCAGTTTTTTCAATAATACATAAACATTGGGAAAGTTACATCATTTTTAAAGGTCTTATGATAGATGCTCCACATTACTAGCAATGGCAACACTACGCTTAGTATAGTTAAGGCTTCAATTTTCCAGTTTTCTTTCTGTATTGCAACATCTTGTTTTTTTTCCCCAAAGGCCAGATATAAATATGATAAATACTGTTTATGAAACATGCTGAGGTTTTATAAGGTTTATAAAACTTCACAGCAAAAAGCAAAATATTATCTTAAGAATACCTATCAAAGATAGTGGACTCAAGCACGTATGGTACAGTATAATATAGTTTTCTAACATATGTATTATAGAATACAAGTCAAACAGTGGGGAAATGATTACTATCAGATCACATCTTTCTATAGCTGTGTACTGTGGGACATTGGAGTCGAAGGTGAGGTCCACACTGATTAGAAACACTATAAAAATACACTTAAAGTGAACAAACCACAGCACTCAGCTCTGCAAAGTCTTCCCATTTGCAGAGACTGTGAGTCTGGAATTTTATTTATTTTTTCTTTGCCAAACTAAACTAAAATAAAACAGAAAATATGTGTTGATGTGAACATTATCACTGTCGGTAAAAATATAAACTGGCCCAGCTTTGCTGGAAAACATTATGGCTATCCTCATTAAAAAAAATCTTGAAAACTTGTTACACCTTTTGACCTATATCTCCTTTAATGGAAAACCACATGGCCATACTCATTAAGGGCCTTAAGAAGATGCATACTTATCAGAATGAATGATGACACTTCTAGAAATCTGACTTTAGAAGATAATCAGAGAAAAGTTTGAGGATAAAGAGATGCTTCTCTCAGACATTATTTATGTTAGGGTGAAAACAGAAATATTCTAAATGTCCAATAAAGTGGTAACTGTTAAGTAAATTCAAATACTTCCGAACAATGGAATATCATGTAACCAGTAAATATCATGCATATGGTCTTAATGAGGGAAAAATAACCAAAAAATTCAAAATTTTTATTTTAGAATAATTATTTTTACATGAAATAAGGGACTGAAAGGTCTCATAGCAAAGTTTTAACAATTATCTCTGATACCAAGTGATCTCTGGGCAGTGATTAAGATGTTCTTTTTATACATTTTCTAGCTTTCTATCATGAGCATGTGGGCTCTCAAGGTATTGCTAGTGGCAAAGAACCTGCCTACTAATGCAGGAGACGTAAGAGATGCAGGTTCAGTCTCTGGATCGGGAAGATTCCCTGGAGGAAGGCATGGCAACCCACTTCAGTATTCTTGCCCAGAGAATCCTATGGTCAAAGGAGCCTGCCGGGCTACAGTCTGTGGGGTCACAAAGAGTTGGACACAACAGAAATGCCTAAACCAGTCCCAGCATGAGCAAGTAGTATTTCTATAATCAAGCAAAGAACACCAGACATTCCAGCACATACCTGACGATGGCTTTGACTGCAAATCTGACCACGGTGGACAGCAGGAAGAGAGGGGTGACCAGGATGTGGAAGAGTGACAGCGAAGCAAAGGCCTCTGCAGGTTTGAGGTTGTTCCCGCTGGCATATGCGTGGGTCACAAACGTCTGTGCAAAGAAAGGGTTTCAGCGAAAGCTGGAGAAAGTTTCACAAATACTTACATTACATTTTACAAACCGAACACCTTCTTCTACGCCAGCATGCCCACTGCAACTCCGAAAAATACTATTACTAAGAAAAACAACACGTGAGTACTTAAGTACTAAAATACTAGAGAACTTAACGGTCTACATTAGTTCTAGCAGTAAACTTGTGAAAGAGGCAAAACAGATTCTAAAGATCAGAAAACGAACTTCTGTCAAATGACTGAAAAGGGAGAATAACTATGAGAGAATCCAGAGTTCTTAACACCTAGTCAGGCTCTTTACAACCAGTACTAAATTTTTTGAGAAAGGGAAAAGAAAATTTCATTGTTTGGGGGTCCCTACTGTGGGTCTTTCCTAAAATCGCCAACACTGGTATCCAAGGCAAACTTACATTTCTGAATGTAATACCAGTTCCTGGGTTTGTCCTTTTCTTTTGAAATGTAATCATTTAACATTTTGGTGTTGTTGATCTAGTATATCCTGTTGTAAGAATGTCCAGGAACCAGGTCATGGATGTTAGAACAGTTAGTTCTCAGCCTCTGTGAATTTTGCTCCCTGGCAAATTTGGCAGTATCTGGGGATATTTTTGATGGTACTAATGGCATTTAATAAGTGGAAGCAGAGACGCTGCTAGACATCCTAATGCAGAGCACACAAAGAATTAATTATTGAGCCCAAAGTTCCATAATGCCATGGTTGAGAAACCCCATTAGAACCATCACAGTGGAGACGGCAAAGAGAAAACTGGAGACAGCAAGAAGGTGGTAATACATGTTATCACCCACACATGCTTATTTCTAAGTCATTTCTAAACACTGATTTGGTCCCATTTCTAAAGGTAAGAAAATATGTCTTACAGCAAGAACAGCTGCTATGGGAATTGCTGCATTCATGAAGACTGTGGAAAGAAAGCAAAGACATTAGTGTCATTGAACTGTGAAACCTCTTCAGGAACTTTAATTATTCATTATTATTTTAACTTTCCTTGAAGACATTAAGGACTGAGTGCATTAAATAACATTTTGTCTTTGAGTCCACAAACATTTCCCAGTTGGTATTTCTTGGTTCACAGTTGTGAACTCCCACACATGAGTTAACAAGAAAATGTTCAAGTTTATTGAAAAATTATTTTTGAGCATCGATTTCTTTTTTTGGCTGAGCCACACAGCAAGCTGGATCTTAGTTCCCCAGCAAGGAGCCCCCTGCATTGGAATGCATTGGAAGTGTGGAGTCTTAAGCACTGGACCACCAGAGAAGTCCCCCCAAATTATATTTTTGTGAAACATTACAAACAGCAACATTTAAATAAAATAATCCTTTAATAACTCAAGTTATTAGAACTTAACAAATACACATTCTTCAGAGTATTTATAGTCTACATTTTTTCCCCACTAAACTAACTTAAAAATATGAAAACTGGGATATTACACAGATAAAGGGGGCTTCCCTGGTGGCTCAGATGGTGAAGAATCTGCCTGCAATGCAGGAGACCTGGGTTTGATTCCTGGCTCAGGAAGATCCCTTGAAGAAGGGAATGGCAATCCACTCCAGTATTCTTGCCTGGAGAATCCCATGGACACAGGAGCCTCGTGGGCTGCAGTCCATGAGTTTGCAAAGAGACACAACTGAGCGGTTAACACTTTCATTTTCACACAGGGACAAAAAGCAAGAGTTTGACATTATGTGAAAAATCTCCTTCCTGAAGTGATATTAATTTTCACTTAGAGACTTTTGTTTGATAAAATAACTCCATATCCTGGGCCCTCTGCTTGTTTAAATCTCTCTCCAGGACTATAGTGCACTATCATTTGATAAGCACGATACACAGAACTGAAATAAGAAAAACTCAGATTTAGGCTAAAATACTTGCATTAGGAAGTAATAAGGGAAAAAAAAGTCAAAAGCCAAGTTGATGATTTGTAGTTATTTTGTCATAAAACATAGTTTTAGGGACAGAGGACGAAAAAGCAATTGCATTGCTGGTAACAGAGCCAAGCAACAGCAGGGTAAGAACTAGAATCTAATTTTCTCAACACTCAGAAGAGTCCCTCTATACAGAGTAAAGTCAGAAAAAGAAAAACAAATATAGTATATTAATGCATATATATGGAATCTAGAAAAATGGTATAGAAGACTTAATTTGCAAACCAGAAAAAGAGACACAGACGCAGAGAACAAATGTATAGATACCAAGGGGGAAAGGTGTGGGGTGGGAGGAACTGGGAAATTGGGATTGATACATATACACTACTGATAATACTAAATTTTTTGAGAAAGGGAAAAGAAAATTTCATTGTTTGGGGGTCCCTACTGTGGGTCTTTCCTAAAATCGCCAACACTGGTATCCAAGGCAAACTTACATTTCTGAATGTAATACCAGTTCCTGGGTTTGTCCTTTTCTTTTGAAATGTAATCATTTAACATTTTGGTGTTGTTGATCTAGTACTATCCTGTTGTAAGAATGTCCAGGAACCAGGTCATGGATGTTAGAACAGTTAGTTCTCAGCCTCTGTGAATTTTGCTCCCTGGCAAATTTGGCAGTATCTGGGGATATTTTTGATGGTACTAATGGCATTTAATAAGTGGAAGCAGAGACGCTGCTAGACATCCTAATGCAGAGCACACAAAGAATTAATTATTGAGCCCAAAGTTCCATAATGCCATGGTTGAGAAACCCCATTAGAACCATCACAGTGGAGACGGCAAAGAGAAAACTGGAGACAGCAAGAAGGTGGTAATACATGTTATCACCCACACATGCTTATTTCTAAGTCATTTCTAAACACTGATTTGGTCCCATTTCTAAAGGTAAGAAAATATGTCTTACAGCAAGAACAGCTGCTATGGGAATTGCTGCATTCATGAAGACTGTGGAAAGAAAGCAAAGACATTAGTGTCATTGAACTGTGAAACCTCTTCAGGAACTTTAATTATTCATTATTATTTTAACTTTCCTTGAAGACATTAAGGACTGAGTGCATTAAATAACATTTTGTCTTTGAGTCCACAAACATTTCCCAGTTGGTATTTCTTGGTTCACAGTTGTGAACTCCCACACATGAGTTAACAAGAAAATGTTCAAGTTTATTGAAAAATTATTTTTGAGCATCGATTTCTTTTTTTGGCTGAGCCACACAGCAAGCTGGATCTTAGTTCCCCAGCAAGGAGCCCCCTGCATTGGAATGCATTGGAAGTGTGGAGTCTTAAGCACTGGACCACCAGAGAAGTCCCCCCAAATTATATTTTTGTGAAACATTACAAACAGCAACATTTAAATAAAATAATCCTTTAATAACTCAAGTTATTAGAACTTAACAAATACACATTCTTCAGAGTATTTATAGTCTACATTTTTTCCCCACTAAACTAACTTAAAAATATGAAAACTGGGATATTACACAGATAAAGGGGGCTTCCCTGGTGGCTCAGATGGTGAAGAATCTGCCTGCAATGCAGGAGACCTGGGTTTGATTCCTGGCTCAGGAAGATCCCTTGAAGAAGGGAATGGCAATCCACTCCAGTATTCTTGCCTGGAGAATCCCATGGACACAGGAGCCTCGTGGGCTGCAGTCCATGAGTTTGCAAAGAGACACAACTGAGCGGTTAACACTTTCATTTTCACACAGGGACAAAAAGCAAGAGTTTGACATTATGTGAAAAATCTCCTTCCTGAAGTGATATTAATTTTCACTAGAGACTTTTGTTTGATAAAATAACTCCATATCCTGGGCCCTCTGCTTGTTTAAATCTCTCTCCAGGACTATAGTGCACTATCATTTGATAAGCACGATACACAGAACTGAAATAAGAAAAACTCAGATTTAGGCTAAAATACTTGCATTAGGAAGTAATAAGGGAAAAAAAAGTCAAAAGCCAAGTTGATGATTTGTAGTTATTTTGTCATAAAACATAGTTTTAGGGACAGAGGACGAAAAAGCAATTGCATTGCTGGTAACAGAGCCAAGCAACAGCAGGGTAAGAACTAGAATCTAATTTTCTCAACACTCAGAAGAGTCCCTCTATACAGAGTAAAGTCAGAAAAAGAAAAACAAATATAGTATATTAATGCATATATATGGAATCTAGAAAAATGGTATAGAAGACTTAATTTGCAAACCAGAAAAAGAGACACAGACGCAGAGAACAAATGTATAGATACCAAGGGGGAAAGGTGTGGGGTGGGAGGAACTGGGAAATTGGGATTGATACATATACACTACTGATACCATGTGTAAAATAGATAATTAACAAGAACCTATGGTTTAGCACAGGGAACTTGACTTCACGTATCTTGGTGTCCTAAACAGGAGGGAAACCCAAAAAGGAGGGGACATCTGTATGTATACATGGCTGACTCATTGTTTGCTGTACAGTGGAAACTAACACAGCATTATAAAGCAGCTAGACTCTAATGAAAATTAATAAAAAAGAGAATCCATCCAAAGACACCACCAGCTCTCATGATCTGCTTTCATGAACTGTCCTTACCACCACGTATGAACTCAGCCTGTGCTTTTAAAGGTCCAGAAGAGGTTTTTCTGAATTCTTGTACGGTACCAGCAATCCAAACACAGCTCTGAGAGTCATAATAGTACAGACAAAGAGCCGTGTTTCTGTCATCTTTCTCAAGCTAGTGTTACCTTATTTTTCCCTAAGTGTATTTCTTTCTTTTCCTCCGTATCATTATATAACGCATTCTGCTGCTGCTGCTGCTGCTAAGTTACTTCAGTCGTGTCCGACTCTGTGCGACCCCATAGACGGCAGCCCACCAGGCTCCTCCATCCCTGGGATTCTCCAGGCAAGAATACTGGAGTGGGTTGCCATTTCCTTCTCCAATAACTCATTCTAAATATCTTTAAATAACTAATCTCTTGATACGGGAGAGCGAGAACAGCTGCTGTTTTATTAAAAACTACTTATCTGGCACTCTGCACCCAATGCAGGAAGCGGGACCATTTCTACCTCGGCATAAAGATGAGAATGAGATGCACGAGGTCACACAGCTGGGCTTCTCAGATCGTGCTCACCACGGTCACTCTGCCACTACCCAGCAACTCACATTACTCACATATGACAGAGCACCTTTATGGGCATTCTCCTAGTTAATGATTACAACTACCCCCGTGCAATAAAGAAAACAGTAAGGATGAGTAACAGGCAAGATTCTAAACTAAGAGATGACACAGCTTGGATTAAAACCCACACTTTTCTGGTCAAAAGCTTCATGTTCTTCCCACTTCATGTAAAACTCTATCAAAGTGAAGAGAGAAAAAATGAAAGTGTCATTTATTCTTTTCTCTGCCAATAAATTAAATCCATAAACAGCACATATCCATTTGGGAGTGGAGATTAGGAAATGATTCAACAGAATTTCTTTTGCCCCCAGATATCAACTCCAGTGGCAAGAACACTGATTCATAGAGATGGATCTTCTGTTCTATGTGCATTTGTCCCGTTTATTTTTCAGTATTTTCCAATACCATGGATTGAGCATTTTTATGTACATTATCTTACTTAATTCCCCCAGGTCTGCTTAATACAGCCCAACTTCCTGATGAGGAAACTGAGTTGCCACCAAACACTGACCAAGGTTGCACAGTGGATAAGGCACTGAGGCAGGATTTCATTTCAGGTCATCCTGCACTCCAAGACCCAACAATAACCACTATGTTGTATGGCTGACTTTTTTCTTTCATTTTTTCTTTTTATGGTTTCTGCAAATACCATTTATAAAACATTTTTAACAGTTACAGAACAGTGCCACATTCACTGTTTCATTTGATTCTCACACTATACCTGTGAGAAGGTATCCTCGCTCTCTTTTTTTTTATAAAAAGATTTTTTGATGTGAACCATCTTTGAAGTATTTTACTGCATTTGTTAGAACACTGCTTCTGTTTTATGTTTTGTTTTTTTGGCCGTGAGGTATGTAGGATCTTAGCTCCCTGACTAGGGGTTGAACCTGCACCCTCTGCATTGGAAGGTGAAGTCTTAAAACACTGGACTGCCAGGGAAGTCCTGAGAAAGGCATTATTTTTATTATACTGATTTTTAGAGGAGGAAACTGGGGGAGTGAGGTTACTGAACACTAGCCCACTTGCCCGGTGCTTTATACACAATGAGTACAAAGCACTGGACATACTGCCTGGAATACAGTCAACCAAAAAGTCAGCCAACATCTGCAGCATTCTTTAATCTATTATCATCTTTCCCACAATGCTACATGATAGAGATTTTTATTGTCCAGTGTTACGGATGAAAAAATCGAGGCTTGGAGAACAGAAGTAGTGATTTGGTCAAAGCCAACCTGCTAGGAAGTGGCAGAGGTGAGATTTACAACCAGTTGTATTCAACTCACATAGTGGAAGCGCTTCACTACCACCAACACTCTAAGTAATCAAATTGTAAAACTTGGACACGGTGTAAGTGGAACTTCACATCATTGCATCAGGAGTTCCTGCTGCATATAATCATAAAAATGTGACTGTGCTCTTTGACCTTCATGGTTTCTTTGCCTTCTGTTTCTAGAGTGGTCTCCTCTGTCCTCGCGTCCTTTATCTCTGGCTTTCAAGAACTAACCCAAATCTTATGTAACTGGGTTGAGTTCAACAACCCACCTCTATTATTTAGCCACTGGATGATTTGGGGAAATTCAAGTTATTTAAGCTCTAATCTCAATCTTCTAATTTGCAGAATGAGGTTAATAATGGAATCAAATCACTGGGCTGCTGTGGGACTAAATAGGATGAAATATGTAAAGTCACTTAGGGCAAAATTGGCTGAGTATCTCAAAATGTTTTTGTTATTATTATCATAATTACTATTTCTATCATCATCACCATTTTTGGCCACATCCATCTACCCCATGAGAACTTTGGTATACTGCAGACAGAAATAGATTTTAGGAGCCAGCAGCTTACAGATCTATCATATAAACAAGTAGATATCAATCATTCCATCTTTTAGCATTTTGATGCTGTATGAGTCGTGGTGCAGAGCTGGAATATAAATCTTCCCATTTCCTTTCTAATGTATCCAGCAGTAGGGCTAAAATAAATGAGCTATATAAACCAAACACTTTCCTTACATCCATTTCGCAAAAGAAGTGTTTATAATCTCTAAGGACTCAAGTAGTTCAGAATTCAAGAGGAAACCATCTATAAACCTCCAAACTTAAAGTTGTTGAAAATCTTGAGAACAATAGAAAGGAGCAAAACTGACATACAAACTAAATCAAACATTAGTGGGAGTACTTTGGCTAAGTTCATAAGAATTCTACTAATATGAACTCATTCTTCTTACAAGTACTCAGTGTCACCCTTTGAGGAAAACAACAACAATATTTTTGAAACAATCATGTTTTTAAAATTAGAGTTGTGGAGGAAAAGCTTTGTATTTAAAAAGTCTTCAGCATGTACTGGAAAAAGAGGGTTTTATATGAATGCAGTTTGGCGTTTTTTCACCTGGAAATGTTGACTTTTTTCCTCCTCAGTTTCCAAAACTGGCATTTCAAGTGCAATCTTCAAGGAAATAGAATATCATTAGCTCCCCAAGAGACAGGAAGACAACTGCAGATAATTTTTAAGGATTTTAGGGGATAAGATCAATAGTAATATAGCCAAATCAATTTATTTATTTACATTTTTACAATGGATATTTTTTCATTTACATTTTTTGAAAATTAGAGGATAATTGCTTTACAACACTGTGTTGGTTTCTGCCATATATCAACATGAATTGTACATGCGTATACATTGTCCCCTCCCTCTTGAACCACCCTCCCACCTTCCACCTTCCTCTAGAGTGACGATCTCACTCCTCTAGATTGTCACGGAGTACTGGATTTGAGCTCCTTGTGTCACACAGCAAATTTCCACTGCTACCTAAGTTTACATATGGTAATGCGTATGTTTCAATGCTATCTTCTCAATTCGTTCCACCCTCTCCTTCCTCCTCCTGGGTCCACAAGTCTATTCTCCATAAGCAAATTTTTACTGAAAACCCACTATGCATCCCAACTGTAACTGAAACGAGGGTTTCTTTGATCAGACCATCCCCAGTTTACAGATGAAGAAACCAAGGATTTCAGATGTCAAGTAACATGGCAAAGACACAAACTTGCAAGGAGTCAAATTCAATTCTACTTGACTTTAAGCTTATCCTGACTTTGATCTTTAATTTAAATTTAAATAGGAACTTCCCTGGCTGTCCGGTCACTAAGACTTAGCCTTTCAACACAGAAGATGTGGGTTTGATCCCTGGTCTGGGAGCTAAAATCCCACATGTCTCACAGCCAAAAAATCAAAATGTAAACCAGAAGCCATATTGTAACAAATTCAAAAAGACTTTAAAAATGGTCCACATCAAAAAAAAATTAAATTTAAATAAACTTGTTTAGCTACTGGCTACAGGACCTCACAAATGGAGAAAATAAATGTACTTCTTCTGATGTCTAGAATGCCTCAATGAGTGTAAGTTACACCAAAGAGACCACATGTTTTTGGTGGTTCTCAGAGCGATAGCAACTTACTGGAGAGTGATGTATAAAGAGCAAAAGTTTTGAGACTGGAGAGTTCCTTCATTCTTGTCTCTTCCACACTCTTGCAAAAGATGTGCTCCCAGGCGTACAGCTTTAGAAGTTTGATGCCTTTCAATATTTCATTTGTTTTCTTCAGTCTCTCAGTGGAATAATCCTATAAAAGGAAGGAATAAAAAATAATGCAAGCTGCATCCAAGTGAATCAGAGGCAAGGCCATTACTGGATGTGGACTGAGAAGACTTGATTTCTGCCTGGCGTGGCCTCTAATGATGGCTGTGAGATTCCTAGGAGAAATAGTGAAACTCTGTGCTCTACCTCCAACGTGAAAATGAAGAGTTGAATGAGACAGCCTCCAATTTCTTTCCACCTAAAAACTGTTCATGCCTCTTTTGCTTTGGTTTAAATAAAAGCAGTTGTCTTAAGTTTCATACGATTTCCTTGAATGATGTCTGCAGAAAACACATACAGACCTGTAAGGAGTTGATAAAGAGACTTCTCATACCTAAATCATTTAATTCTCCCCTCAGTTCCATCACTCATGCTTAGGAGATGAGAAACAATGAATGTAAAAAAAAGTTATGTCACTATTGATTTGGGAATGTGAGTGTACACTGTTGCGTGTATTCGCAGTGAGTCTTCATAAGACACTTAGTGAAACCAAGCCTATAATCTTTAACTTCAAGAGATTCCTACCTCCTTCTTCGTAAGCTCTGTCACAGAGCCTGAATTAGATTTTGTTGTTACTGTGTTGTGTTAGTTGCTCAGTTGTGTTCAATTCTTTGCAACCCCATGGACTGTAGCCCACCAGGCTCCTCTGTCCATGAGATTCTCTGAGCAAGACTCCTGGAGTGGGTTGCCATTCCCTTTTCCAGGGGATCTTCCCAACCCAAGGATCAAACCTGGTCTCACATATTGCTAAATTAGATTTACTGATTGCTAACAACTTGGATTAACTGTAGAGACATGGCTGATACGAAAGCCTCTCTTTAGTCAACTCTATTAGCTTCCTCCAGATTCTATTAGATTTACTAGGAAAGTACAGTATCACCTGTGAACTCTTAAAAGGAGCTGCTGAGTGGCAAAAGGTAGATAGGAAGAAGCAAAAGCAGTGAATGATCTGATTTTTTTTGAAGTACAGTTGAGTTTTCCTATTGTGTTAATTGGGGCTTTCCTGGTGGTGCAGAGTTTAAAGTGTCTGCCGACAATGTGGGAGACCTGGGTTCAATCCCTGGGTCGGGAAGATCCCCTGGAGAAGGAAATGGCAACCCATTCCAGTATTTTTGCCTGGAGAATCCCATGGACGGAGGAGTTTGGTGGGCTACAGTCCACGGGTTGCAAAGAGTCAGACACGATTGAGTGACTTCACTTTCTAATTACTGCCGTACAACAAGTGACTCAATTATATACACACACACATATACATACATACATACATGTTATCTTTTAAATGTTCTTTTTCATTATGGTTTATCATACGATATTGAATACAGTTCCCTGTGCAATACAGGAAGACCTTGTTGCTTATCCATTTTGTATATAAAACCTTGTATCTGCTAACCACAGCCTCCCACTCCATCCCTCTCCCAAGCCCTTCTCTTTGTGAACCACTTGTGTTCTCTGTGTCCCTGATTCTGTTTCTGTTCCATAGATAGGTTCATTTGTGGCATATTTCAGATTCCACACATAAGTGTTGTCATATAATATTTTTCTTTCTCTTTTTGACTTACTTCATTTAGTATGATGATAATCTCATCACATCCCCCTTGCTGCAAATGGCAATAGCAAATGATCTGATTTTATTCATCTTTTTGTCTCTTGAGGCTCTTAACTGCCTATCCACGATTGCTGGTGAGTGAATGACTGTAGTATGAATGGCAAAATGAGAATCAGATGTTAGATTGTCATGTCCCCTCTTTGAGTCTCTCTTCCACACCTTTCTGTATTCATGTCCTAGAGTAACGAGGAACCTCACCAAAAGCAGCAGAAAAAACAAGTAATAAAAACCATTTGCGTGACAAGGGTCTTGATTGTCACAGTGGAAACACCAGGTTGGAAAATGGTCCACCAGTGGCAGCATCTCTACATTTCATGCCTGATTTATAGACAAACTTGCTCATATTTAATCAAACTTTATTCCTAAACATGATGTCAATAATTGTATCATTTGCAAATACTTCTTTAAAAGAAGCCAATTCTTGCTCAAATAAAATGATTTCATGGCAAACTGAAGCCAGAGTGTGTGTGTGTGTGTGTGTGTGTGTGTGTGTGTGTGTGTGCGTGCGTGCTCAGTTGTGTCCAACTCTTTGCGACCTCATGGACTGCAGCCCATGGGGTTCCTCTGTCCATGGAATTTTCCAGGGGAGAACACTAGAGTGGGTTGCCATTTCCTACTCCAGGGGATCTTCCTGACTCGGGATCATCTTTTGCATCTCCTGCATTGGCAGGCAGATTCTTTACCACTGTGCCACCTGGGAAGCCCAACTAAAGCCAGAAAGGGTCAATAACTGAGCTTTTTCTTACTTGCCAAGTTGACCATGAACATACTCAGGCAGAGCAGCCACTACTGAAACATTTAAGTGTACCTCCATAGCTCATCACGTGGTCTGACTCAACCCTCAGAACATTTAATTTCAGAAGCACTAAATCTGACCTTTTATTTATTCCTTGATCCATTTGTCCCACGTCAGTAATTGACATCCTATATATAAGTAATCAAATGCACAAGTAAGTGTATTCTCTAGTATATGCTAAGTAAGTGATCTACAAGAGCTAAAGCCTCATCATCACATCATGACTTGTAAAAACATCAGGCTTTGTGGTGGTATTGAGTGTTTAAGGTCATTAAATCTTAGATGTCAAATCCACTTTTAAAAACTGTTGTGCAACCCAGAAAATGCACATTCACTGCCCAAGAACGGAAAAGAAATATTGGTATTTCATTTCAATATAATGATTTCCAAAGAACCCTGAGTGGTATTAATTTCCTATATATTCAAAAATGAAACCACATTACTAGATTTTCCTAATAAGATTTCCAAGAGATGTTACTTACCAGAGTGCTCTTCTGAGCTTCTGCCAACTTTGTAGCAATGAAGTATTGAATTGGCGCGAGGAGCACAATGACCGCAGCACCAACTAAAGCGCTGGACCCAAGCAAGTTGTAGAGCAGGATCACGCCCATGATGATCTGAAGGAAAGCACAAGGCAAGGGGTGAGGAACAGGCTGTGGGGACCACTGCATGAAAGGAAGTATTTTTTAGTGAAATTGTAGCATTTCTTAATTATTAAGTTTAAAAATTTGAGCGCGCTCTGGGAGACAGTGAAAGACGGGGAAGCCTGGTGTGCTGCCGTCCGTGGGGTCGCAAAGAGTTGGACACGACTTAGCAATGAACAACTATTAAGTTTATTTGGAAGTCAACTCAGCTGTGACAGTAGGATTTCACGAGATTTATCTGGGGAAGGCTAAGTAGTAGGAATTTATTTTTAGCAAGATGATGTGTACAACTGGTGTTGAACCAATTTACTACATGAAGTTGCAGCGGGGTCCCAAGACGCTTTTGACCAGAAACAGTCATCAAACTTTTAAAAGGACACAAACGTTTTCTGGAAAATGTTGTCATCCACCATAAATCAGCACTCCTTTTCAAATGAAAAAGCAAACAAATTTAAAAACTGATAATTTCTTATTATTTCCTCAGCAAATAAGAATCTTACTCATATTGATCTACCTGAACAGGCATGGCCCATAGATTGGGACACAGGAACAAGAACCACATGAGCTGATTGGTTTCAATGGCGACCAAGTTATTGATCTGACCCAGGGTCATCTCACCCATGGATAAATTAGATGTAGAAAGCCGAAGGATTTTATTGTATATCATGGCCTGCAGAAAAAGGGAAAAAAACATATTTGAAGCTCAAATTTTAAAAATCAACACTATGCTTATTTATTTGCATTAAAAAACTAAGATTTTTAAATTTTCTGAAAAAAGGAGAAAACCCTATAATGCCATCTTAAGTCAGCTATTATTTTTATTTCAGCATTGTTACTTTTAATCTTTAACTAAATACAAACTTATTTTTCCTGATGCTATAATCTCAACATCTATTCAAATTTAAACATAATCTCTAGAACAAACAGTAACAGAAGTAACTAAATGCAAGATTTCAAAATATGTTAATATATTATTAGAAGTATTTTTAATTTAGTGGGTTTGTTAATCAACTTCATGGGTTTTTTTAATTAAGTAGATCCTGAAAGTATTGATGTCATAATACCAAACTGAAAATGGAAGGAGGTAAACAAAACTGAATTCTCAACTATTCCTATCACTGAATGGTTTGTGGCCAGGATCCTTCAGAGCTTGTACGTACCAGCAAGGCTCCACGCAGGTTAATGCCAGTCTCAATGGTCACATAGTAGGAAGCCTGCAAAAACGTCCTTTGCAGGATAAGGGCCAAGAACAGAGAACTGCTAGAACATAAGCATTTTCAAGAAATTCCTTTGATGAGAGGGTTTCTAAAGCCTTATCCCAAAACAAACAAACAAAAAAGATATAAATTAAAACTATTCATATACCAGCATATAGTTTGCATTTATCAAATAATGCATGGTTGCTTAATATAAAAATTCAATGTCTTTATAATATAGCAGCAGAATGAGTCAGAGCAAGGCGATTTTGGCTTTTCCTCATAATGTCAACAGATAAAACACAAACCAGTTGAACATTAAAAATTTCAAATTGATCATTAAGATTGTTGGAAATGCCTGATTGTAGGAAAAAAAGGTACATTAAAATTTTTCTAAGTTAGTACATTTTCTACAAAGATATAGTCTACCTTGGTTAACTGGAAAATATTAGTAGTAAACCAAGACTGAAGTTAGTTTAGATTGTATGTAATTTAGAAGTAGAATCTACAACGTCAGCAAGACCAATGGAACAAATATACAATTTCCATAGCCTTATTAATTTAAAATAATAAAGTCTACATGGTTGACTTTTTCTGATCTTCACCTTAATTCATATAACAAAAACATAAATTATAAATGGTAAAAAACATAAATTGGCTATTTTGCCCAAAAGACAATTTCAGTGACAAAGCATAATTTTAAAAACTATTTCATTCAGATTATAACTGAAGTCATCATAAGAATATACAAATTGATAGCTTTTTGTTTGTAACAGTAGCATACGGTCATTTATTTGTTAGAAATGAGGGAAAAGTAACACTCAGATAAACACAACATGTCAATTGAGCCACTTTTTTTTTATGGTTTCGAACAGTTAAATTCTAAATATTTCTGGTCCCTTCCTCATCTTTCCGGGGGAAACACACAAATGTGTAAATTTCCTGCTTTCTCAGAAAAATACATGGTTAATACACGTAAGTACAGGGATGATTGGATTCTATGTGGAATTCCAATATCTGTATATAATCCGGCTACTGGGGATAAAACATCACAAACATGTATTCAATGGTAAAGTAGCTGGTTCACATTAGTAACAATTGAGCACTAGTATATGCAAGGAACTGGGCTTTGAGGGCAAAAACGAGAACTTCATAGTCATTCTGTTTAGAGAGCTCATAACCTAGAAAGATAAGCATATCCATAGATAACATGCTCATTATAAATAGCATTTATGGCAAGTGCCAATGTGAAGCGAACGATGTGCTAGGAGAAGACCAAAGAGAATCAAATTCCACCAACAAGGACAATCAGAAAAAGCTTCAAGGAGAAGGTAGCATTTACTGAAGGCTTTAGAAATGCGTACAATTCCAATAGGTAAAAAAAAGAGGACTGGAAATCAGATTGAGACAATAAAAAAGGAAAACTGATTCATCTGGACTAGAGTTTCTACATGTGAAACTAGGTAAATAAATTCTTATTTTAGAAGGAAATTGGGAAGCTCATGATGCAGACTTTCTTAAGAACAGAAAATATAAGGTTGTAAATTTATAACAGCAAATATTTTACACTATATAGCCCTAAGTAGTAACATAATGTCTAATAAAGATATAATGTGACTTGACCTGATCATTATGAAACAAGGTGATGGCTTTCACTATATAGAAAACCAAATCAAATCACATTGCTCACTTCGATGGCCATTGAAAATGAAGTCACTCAGTCATGTCAGACTCTTTGCAACCCCATGGACTGTAGCCTACCAGGCTCCTCTGTCCATGGGATTTTCCAGGCAAGGGTACTGGAGTGGGGTGCTATTTCCTTCTCCAGGTGATCTTCCTGACCCAGGGATCGAATCCAGGTCTCCCACATTGCAGACAGACTCTTTATCATCTGAGCCATCAGGGGGAAAAAAGTGACTCAGCCCCAAGGACTCATGCATGAAAATTCTTTACAGGATTGCCAAAAAGGTCTAATAAAATAACCAATGTAAAATTTCTGAGCATCATTTGTAGAGCACAGTAAATGCTACTAAATGTTTATAGCCTCTGAATGTGAGAAATAATTTTGTTGGCCAAATCCATTCAATGAATACATACAGTAATGTTTTTCTCTATAAGGAAAATTACAGTTTTCATTCTTTTAAAAAGCATTCAATTCTCTGTTAATAAGATTGTCTGCACTGTTCATAAAACCGCATTTTTAAAAAGTAACGATTAAAAGAAATTTGCCAATAATACATTTCCATTCAAAGGCACCATAAACTTACTTTTGTTGGGTTATTTGTTTCATTCTGGGTTTCATTTACACGCTGAACTATTCCAGAAATACAGAGAGGTCCGGCAAAACCCAGTAAGTCAGCAAGATAACGAAATGTGCTACTAAGTAGAATTGGTCGCCCAAAAGCTCTGTACATTGCCAGCCATATAGATGGAGTCCGATTTGGGTCATCTGCCACTTTTTTCTGAAAAAAAAAAAAAAAATTTGATGAACCAAAATAAAATGATAAAGTGGCAATTAATCTTAGCCACTATGGAAATCTGTTCTAGTATTTCTGATATTTTAAAAGATAAAAATAAATGTTACTGAGTCACTTTCAATACACTACATATAGTTGGGTATTCCTGCAACCAATTATATATTGCAATCAATATATAATTAATTTTAAGTATATATTTCCATTTATTTAGCTAGTTATTTTAATTTTGAATACATTCCAAAACTTTATATGTGTGTAATATATATATTTAGTTCTTAGTGGCTTAACAATGTGTTGGTTTCTGCTGTACAATGTCGTGAGTCAGCCAGAAGTATACGTACATCCCCTGCCTCTTCAGCCTCCCTCTCGTCCACCCCCATCCCACCTGGCTAAGTTATCACAGAGCACCAGACTGAACTCCCTGTGTTATATAGCAACTTCCCACTAGCTTTCTGTTTCACACAGGGTAATGCATATATTTCAATGTTACTTTCTCAGTTCATCCCACCCTCTCCTTTCTCCTCTCTGTACACAAATCCATTCTCTATTGTCTGCATCTCTATTCTTGCTCTTGCAAACAGGTTCATCACCATTTTTATAGATTCCATATATATGCATTAGGGCTTCCCTGGTGGCTCAGAGGTTAAAGCATCTGCCTCCAATGCGAGAGACCAGGGTTCGATCCCTGGGTCAGGAAGATCCCCTGGAGAAGGAAATGGTAACTCACTCCAGTACTCTTGCCTGGAGAATCCCATGGACGGAGAAGCCTGGTAGGCTACAGTCCATGGGGTCGAAAAGAGTCGGACACGACTGAGTGACTTCACTTTCTTTCACTTTCACTATATATGCATTACTGAATGCATTTTAATGAAAGAAAGAGAATGAAGAGTAACTAGGCAAATTTTTCAAACTTTTTGTATTATTTTTAGTTGTCAAAGGATGACCCCAAATTTCCAAAGTCCAAATTAAGCTTAATTCCCTTTGATTTAGAAAATGAATATATCAATTATGAATATTACCAAATAATGCTGTGTGGAAGATAGTGAAATACAAAGTATAGGTTACTGACAGTCTAGTTAAGATTTCTGAACTTTAGTTAAGATCTAAGATATTAGGTCACAAGAGATTAACTTAACAAATTATTACAAGCTAAACAAAAGAAAGCATCCAGAGGTAGGAGACAATGTGCCTCTGGGCCAGACACCTGGTGTTTGTCAGGTGGTACTCCAAAACCGAGGTTTTGTTCTCACCCAGATGCTCCAAAGACAAAGCTAGCGGCAAAAGATGAGCTCTGCTAAAGCAAAGAGATAAGTACCCGCTGTTGAGGTCAAGGAAGACTTCCTGTTTGCACATGTGCCGGAAGGCTTCTTGGGGGTTGAAAAGGGAGGGGAACCCACCCCGTAAGTGTGGACATGCACCATAGACCTCTGTGGTGGCATCCACCTTAGAGAAAAGTTGCTCACAAATCTTGGGGAGGGTCCATGGACCAGTCAAGGGTGAAGAAAGAAACAAAGTAATTGGCCAAAGGTAAACAAAGTCCCAGAGAGACTGTTTTATGTAAGTGGTTTACATCACCTCTGTACTGAGCTCCTCCTCACTCAGGATGCTCCAACTTCTCTCCGGGTGTGTCTCTCTGCCTAGCTTCTGACATACTGCCCTCCTCCTCACTGGAGAGGATGCCCATACCCTTTTTTCTCTGGGTGTGTATCTCTGCCCACACATTGTGCTACGTCTCTAACAATAAACTTTGTACCTGTTATCAGTTTTTCCCTCCTTGAAACATTCTTGCTTCAAACAGGGGCAAGAGCCAGGGCCACAGAGCTTCTGCCCCTAGCGCCTGGTGGTCTCGTGGCTAAGAAGGACTCTTGGTTTTCATCCAGGTTACCCAGGTTTAAACCAGGCGGGGAACCCCACCTTTCAGGACTGCTCATGTCTCTTCAGGCTCTCCCTCTGAGATCAATCCTAGCTTCAAACTGTTTCTTCTCCAGGTATTTCCTGTCTCCATTAAATGGGGTCAATACTTTCTAAAGTTAGGTTAGACTTGTGCCTCCTAGTTATTACTTAAAGAGATGCAAAATGAAGAATGGCATATCTACTTATGCTAACTCGTGGCTTCACACTTCTATAATCATTTGTTGAAAAGATTTCAAGACCTGAACAATCATAATTATGTCTTGGCAAAGAAGCTAACTCAATGCAGTGGAGTTCAGTTGTGTTTCATATGCAACTCCTTGTGAGATGAATAATTCGATTATATTTTAAAGCTTACTGATATTTAAGCAAATCTGTGTTATGAAGAGCATTCAGCAAACTAAAGCTATGCTTAGACTATATTATTCATCTTTATTTAGAAGTTGTTAAAAAACTATGCAATGCTTTTCCCAGAGGTGAAACCAGAGAGATGACTCAGGTTCATCTGTAGTAACCATTTCCTGGATTATTAATTTCATAACACACATTTTTGACACAAAACAGAGGTCATTTTCATCATTTACCATAAATGCTTTGTTGATCTAGATTTAGAACAGCCAAAAACTCTAACTGATCCACCATACAGTATTTCCTTCCAATGTTGGTATAAATATTCATATTTTAATTACAATAATATTTGTAGGTGACAGTAATATAAAATACATCTACCACTGTGAATAGCACACAAGACTACTGAGAATGATAAAAAGACAAATTGAAAATATCCAAAGAGTCTCATATTTAAATCTTTAAAGGCAGTTATAAATACCCACAGAAAATACCAGCAGAAATCAATTTTGCCAGACATATAGAGTGACACATGGAATAGGCAGATGATGCCCTTTATTTAACTTAGTTCCCCAATTTTGAAATGCAGAGTCCAAGTTTTAATTAATAATTAATTTAAGGATTTTCATTTCTCAAAAGTCATTCATGGATATGACCTATTTTCCCTTTAAATAATAAAATTATCAAGATACTTGGAACAAAACAATGAGAAATCTGTGGATTATAAATATCAAGCACTCTCTGTCCCTCTGCATGTAGTGAATGGGCAACTAACGTAACATATTTCATTGGCTTTTCCAGTGTATTTCCAGCAGCCCAGTTAACAAGACTCAGAACTACTGGGAAAGACAGATGGAGAAAATCTGCTCTCCCTAAACATTATTTACTATTATTTAAGAGAATCCACTGGCAATGCAGGAGAGGGCTTTGATCCTTGGATCAGGAAGATCCCCTGGAGAAAAGAAATGGCAACCCACTTCAGTATTCTCTGCCTGGGAGATCCCACGAAGAGGGGAGCCCTGCAGGCTACAGCCCATGGGATCACAAAGTCAGACATGACTGAGCAACTAAACAACAAAAGCTTAACATCATTTAAGCTTAGTGCCTTTGTATTAAGAGGCCCATTCTCTACAGTCATGGACATGAAAAATGGTTACTGACTTACCTTTTGTTCTTCATATGCATCTTTCAAACAAACATAGTTTGTTACTGCTCTCATTGCTATTGGTAATTTTCCAATTGCCTTCAGATCAATAGGCTTTTTATGAGCGGATATGATGAGCGTGTTCATCCACCAGTAGGTTGCTTTTGACAATAAATTCACGAATGGTTGGAGAAACCTCACACCCAGATCCTGGAGGTCTTCAGGGGGCTTTACCTTCTGTGGATTCACGAAGAACACATATCTCTGTGATAAGAAAAATTCCAGAGTAACAATTAACCTAATTCTTTTTCCACACATTAAAAATAAATTTTTAACCATTTTTACAAATTTCATGAGGCTAATCTTTATATTTTCATACTTCTCTCCATCCCTTTCTGAAATATTTTTTTGAGAAAAAAATTCCCTTTTATTTGACTAGATTCTAGTTAAATTCCAGAATTCCATATTTAATACACTTAGGTGAATGTTAAAATATCAATTATTTCTTTAAAAGAGTTATCACTAAAAATCAGCCTTTCATGATATCCTTTCCTGATATTTCATGATATTTAGTCAACTAAATGAAGATTTTTACACTGTGCAGATTGCTTAAATGTTTTATCAACAAGATTGTTGAGTCACTCTCTATTAATTTGTGGTCTGGCTGATGTTTGCTCTTTCCACTATCCATTGCAACATGTATCTTGCTATTCATAGCAAATTCAGAGTGCTCTGACAGAAAATGAACATTGAAAAACAGGTCACCGGTATGTCACACAATGTAACAGGCAGTGTTATGTGAACAGCTTTGTAATCACAGACCAGGTATGAGATTTGATCATGTTACTTTGTTTATGACGCTAGAGTTCTGCCTGGAGAATCCCAGGGACGGAGGAGCCTGGTGGGCTTCCGTCTATGGGGTTGCACAGGGTTGGACACGACCAAAGCGACTTAGCAGCAGCAGCAGCAGCAGCAGGCATAACTGTTTGGCACATCCTAGGCACTCAGTCAATATTTGCAAATGAATCAATAGATTTCAGGGTTATATTGAGATTTCTGGAAAATTAATTGTCTGAACTTAGTAATTGCTCAACTTTATATCTGTACACATAAATGATATATCACTGTATAGGCTCTTGAATACTAATGACACCAAGCTGACCACAATCTTTACTATTTGCTTCTGAACTCCAGTAACTAAACAAAAATTATTAGATACCCACTCTGACCCGAATGACATTGATCTCCACAGCCATCAAGAGTCCATTCAAAATGACCATTATGCCTGTGATGCAGAAACGCAGGTTTGATATTCCCCAACCAGACTGCCAATATTTGACCAGCTTTATGGTTTTTGTGATAAAGGCCATTACCCAATACAGGAATAAGGCTGGAAAATTAAACAGAAAAAGAAAAGATACAATCTGTCACTGCTATTTTTAAAGATTTTACTGAAATTTCAATATAAATACAATACTTTTTGATAACAAAAGACAATTTAAGATATTTTATTTTCAGATAGCTTTGTTTGAATTAATCCAGATATGAACAAAGGCTGCAATCCCAACAGACGTGGTATCTTCATCGTTGCCAAACCTTATTGGCTAGAAGGGAGTCACAGGTCCACTCACACTCAAGGAGAGAGGATTATACAGTATGAATACCAGGCAGAGATAATGGAAGGGGTATTTTCACACACTAAGATGTCTAGACATCTCCAAACATTTGGAAACTAAACAATACATTTCTAATTAACCATATGTTAGAAAAGAAATTACTGGGAAAGTTAGAAAATATTTTAACTAAATTATAAGGAAAATACTGCAGATTAAAATTTTAGGAATTGTAACTTAAACAACACTGAGATGAAAATTTATAGCTTTAGGTATTTATTTTAGAAAAAATTTAAAAAAGACAGATCCAAAATCAATGACCTAAAGTTTCCACCTTAAAAAGGTAGGGAAAGAACAATGAACAAAATGAAAAAATGAGAGATAATAGTAAAAAACAATAAAACAGAAAAAGAATAATAGAGAAACCAATAAGGTTGACTTTTTTAAAAGATCAAGAAAATTGATAAGTCTCCAGCTAGACTGATCAAGAAAACAACACAAACGGCCAATATTAGGCATACAGGAAAAATTATCCCTATATCTCCTATGTACTTAAAATGGATACTCAGGGAGTATCTTGAACAACTTCATGTTAATAAATCAAAAAAAATTTAGATGAAACAGAAATTTTCTCAAAAACTGTAATTATCAAAACTGAAGTAAATAGAAACAGATACTCTGAAGAGTCTATAATAAAGAAATAAATTTATAATTTAAAATCCCTCCTTAGTTAAAACTCCAGGCCCACATAACTTCACTGATGAATTTTACTGAATTTTTAAGAAATAAAATTAATCTCACACAATGCCCTTCATTAAAGAGAAACAGCGAGTATTTTCCAATTCATTTATGTATCCCAACATATAAATGATATATCACTGTATAGGCTCTTGAATACTAATGACACCAAGCTGACCACAGTCTTTACTATTTGCTTCTGAACTCCAGTAACTAAACAAAAATTATTAGATACCCACTCTGACCCGAATGACATTGATCTCCACAGCCATCAAGAGTCCATTCAAAATGACCATTATGCCTGTGATGCAGAAACGCAGGTTTGATATTCCCCAACCAGACTGCCAATATTTGACCAGCTTTATGGTTTTTGTGATAAAGGCCATTACCCAATACAGGAATAAGGCTGGAAAATTAAACAGAAAAAGAAAAGATACAATCTGTCACTGCTATTTTTAAAGATTTTACTGAAATTTCAATATAAATACAATACTTTTTGATAACAAAAGACAATTTAAGATATTTTATTTTCAGATAGCTTTGTTTGAATTAATCCAGATATGAACAAAGGCTGCAATCCCAACAGACGTGGTATCTTCATCGTTGCCAAACCTTATTGGCTAGAAGGGAGTCACAGGTCCACTCACACTCAAGGAGAGAGGATTATACAGTATGAATACCAGGCAGAGATAATGGAAGGGGTATTTTCACACACTAAGATGTCTAGACATCTCCAAACATTTGGAAACTAAACAATACATTTCTAATTAACCATATGTTAGAAAAGAAATTACTGGGAAAGTTAGAAAATATTTTAACTAAATTATAAGGAAAATACTGCAGATTAAAATTTTAGGAATTGTAACTTAAACAACACTGAGATGAAAATTTATAGCTTTAGGTATTTATTTTAGAAAAAATTTAAAAAAGACAGATCCAAAATCAATGACCTAAAGTTTCCACCTTAAAAAGGTAGGGAAAGAACAATGAACAAAATGAAAAAATGAGAGATAATAGTAAAAAACAATAAAACAGAAAAAGAATAATAGAGAAACCAATAAGGTTGACTTTTTTAAAAGATCAAGAAAATTGATAAGTCTCCAGCTAGACTGATCAAGAAAACAACACAAACGGCCAATATTAGGCATACAGGAAAAATTATCCCTATATCTCCTATGTACTTAAAATGGATACTCAGGGAGTATCTTGAACAACTTCATGTTAATAAATCAAAAAAAATTTAGATGAAACAGAAATTTTCTCAAAAACTGCAATTATCAAAACTGAAGTAAATAGAAACAGATACTCTGAAGAGTCTATAATAAAGAAATAAATTTATAATTTAAAATCCCTCCTTAGTTAAAACTCCAGGCCCACATAACTTCACTGATGAATTTTACTGAATTTTTAAGAAATAAAATTAATCTCACACAATGCCCTTCATTAAAGAGAAACAGCGAGTATTTTCCAATTCATTTATGTATCCCAACATATAAAAACCTGGCAAAACTATTTCGAGAAGAAAAAAACAACCAACCAATATCCTTCATGATTGATGTAAAGACCCTAACAAATAAACTCTAGCAACATATAGCATGGATAACAAACCATGACCATGTGTGGCTTAGCCCAGTATGCACGGTTACTTAATCATTTGAAAAATCAATCAGTGAACATCAGCAGAAGCACCTTAACAGAAATATAACAGTTACAACTATGCAGAAAAATGTCTGTCAATAAAATGCAATAGCTACTCATGATTTTTTAAAAAAAGAAACCTCTGAGAAAGCAAAGCTTTGCATAGCAACAAACGTACTCACTTGATAAAGTCTTATATAAAAAGTCTATATCAATTCTGTAATGAAGTACAAAAGATTACTTTTCCATTAAAACCAGGAGCTAGATAAGGATTTCCTCTCACCACGTTTATTCTGCATTTTACTAGAAAGTCTCCCGAGTGCAATACAGCAAAAAAATAAAAAAGAAAGCATAAAGTTTGAAAAGAAACAAATATAACTGCCTCTATTTTCAGATGGCATGTTTGTTTATGTAGAAAATCCCCAAAAAACTTACAGAGAAATAAGTTAAAGTAATTTTAATTATTTTTAAATTGAATTTCCAAGGTAGCAAGATGCAAGGTCAATATACAAATCCAGTGGCATTTATACAATGGCAGAACAACTGGAAAATAAAAATTTTAATACAATTCCATTTATATTAGCAACGGAATTAACAAAAAACCTAGTAATAATTCTTAGCAAGACATAAAAGACCTTTACATTAAAATTTTTAAAATATTGCTATAAGAAATGAAAGATCTACAAAAGTAGAAAATAAACTGTAAGACTCAATATTTTTAAGATGTCATTTTGTCCCCCAAATTGTTCTGTTCATTCAGTGCAATCCCTATCAAAACCCCACCAGGAATTTTTTTTTTTTTCAGTAGAAAGTGATAACCTAATTCTAACCTGCACATGGTAATGAAAAAGAATTAAACTATCCAAAGTAGTCTTGGAAGAAAAACAGAGAAAACAGCTATATAATCATAACACATGACTTCAAGACCTCCAAAGTTATGGTAATCAAGACAGAACAGTGATGACGTAAGAGTCCATGAATGGATTAAAGGAATGGAAAATATAAAGGCAAGAAATAGATTATATTTAAACAGGCACTTGCTTTAATCTTTTACAAAGGTCCCAAAGTAATCCAAAGAGAAATGGAAAGTCTAGTATGCAGATGGTGCTCAAACACATAAATGTACATTTGGAAAAAAAGTAACTTGCTACCAACCTTATATACCATTCACATAAGTAACTTCAAATGGGTCACAGTCCTAAAAATAAAAACTGAAACTATAAAGACTCTAAAAAAAAAACCAAGAATATATGTGGGAAATATATTTTGAGGGAAGGCAAAGATTTCTTAAGAGACAGAGCAGTAATTTTACATGAAAAGATAATAAATTATACCACATTAAAATGAAAATCTTCTGCTCATCAAAAAACCCTATTAAGTAAGTGAGCTTGCAAACCACAAACTGGGAGGGAAATATTCTTAAAACATGTGTCTAATGACACAAAATACTGCTACAGCTGAATAATAAAAATGCAATCCCATAAAAAGTGGCAGGAGATATGAACAAGCACTTCACAAAGATAACAAATGGCCAATAAACTCATCAAAAGTGCTCAAGATCATTAGTCAGCAGGGAAATGCAGATTAAAACCACAATGTGTTATCAGTAAACACCAGCATGGCTAAATTAGAAAATCAAGATCTTCAAATGGATGTGAAACCACTGGAATTCCCGTACGCTGTTAGTGTGTGTAAAATAAACCACTGAGAAATGATCTAGTAGTTTCTCACAAATATAAACATTTATGTACTTACCCTCTGACCCGGAAATTCCACTCCTAGGTATTTACTCAAGAGAAATAAAACATATATTCACACACAAATACAAACAAAAAAAACCCTTGCACATGAATGTTTATAGCAGCTTGTTTTTTTCATGATAGTCAAAATCTGGAGACAGTCCAGGAGACTATTAACAAGAGAAGGGAAAAACTGTAGTATATTTATGGTATATTTGTGGTATATAATGGAATATGACCCCAAAATCATAAGAACAAAATACAACTGAAACTACATTATGGATGAGCCTCCAAAAATTCTTCTGAGAGAAAGCAATCTTAGAAGAGTTTATACTGTATGATTCAGTCTACGCAAACTTCTACAACAGGCAAGTCTAATCTACAGTGAGAAAAAATCAGATTAGATGTTCCGCTATAGAGATGAAAAAAGGACTCATTAGTAAGGGGCACAAGAAAATTTTCAAGAATGATAGCAACACTTTAGATCATTACAGAGTTATACAGGTGTGTGCCTTTAGTAGATTAAGATTTCTGTACTTTGGTATGTAAATTTTATCTCACAAAAAGAACTACAAATATTTAACTTTAGCTAATAATGTGCATGCTGAAATAATTAGGAAGTGATGAATATCAATTCCTGCAACACACTTTAAAATGCATCAAAAAATTAGGATGAATTGATAAATGAATAGAGGAAAGCAGATATTTGATAAAATAAATAGAAGAAAATAATAGAAGAATTTAGATGGTAGGAAAATGAGTATTCATATAATTCTTTCAATTTTCTGTTTGTTTGGTGATGTTTATAATGTAATGTTAGGACCAAAATACTAGTTCTGTGTTCTAAAAATGTGTGACTCTTCTAGATCCAAATATTCCTCCCTCATGCAAAGAGGGTCTTTCATTGGAAAAGACCCTAATGCTGGGAGGGATTGGGGGCAGGAGGAGAAGGGGACAACAGAGGATGAGATGGCTGGATGGCATCACTGACTCGATGGACATGAGTCTGAGTGAACTCCAGGAGTTGGTGATGGACAGGGAGGCGTGGCGTGCTGCAATTCATGGGCTCGCAAACAGTCAGACATGATTAAGCGACTGAACTGAACTGAAAATAAGGAAAAAGTTAGATGACTTTTAATTCTATAAGTCCTTTGAGAAATATGATCAGATTGTACCCTCTGCCTTGTATCTACATAAAAATTTAGAGCAGGATTCTGACTGCATTTCTCTCAAAATTTTATTAAAATGCACATCTCCTTTCTAATCACATCTTATAACTCTTATATCTTCATCAGCTTTTCAGAAACATTGTCTAGAGTGTTGAATTCTCAATGTTACATTTATTTTTGGTGTTGCCTTTCTAGGCATCTACATCAAAAGATTTCTCTGATAATGTCTGCCTACCATGTTGAACCAAACAGCTTTCTATTAAGATAATTAGGATTTGGACAAGCGTTTTAAATTAATATTTAATTCTGACAACTTGTCTTTGTTTGATTACCTTTACCAAATCATATGACGTGATGCAACACAAATAAACAACACTTATCGCTTACTCACTTCAAATTTTGATGCCTGCTGGATATGCAAATAAAATATTTACATTGTTTAATTATTCCTTTTCCTAATTGCAGTAGTCAATGTCATTTTCATCAAAGAGCAATCAAACCAAATCCATAAACCTTAGAAAACTAAACATTCACATACATACAACAGAGGCCTCTTGCAGCCCATGCATAATCCATGCTCTGTAATCTTCATCTCAGCTTTCAGTATGAAAGTGTCCATTAAGGAATGCAAAGATGGATCAAAGTATTGTATTTATAACTATTTGGGATGAGTTCAGTCATTTCAGCATAAAGCAGAATATAAAATTGGGAAAACTTTAGACAGTCTCTGATTTCCACAGGGCAAGAAGGCAAGAGAGGCTTAGAAAAAATAATGCTAAGCAGGATGCCAAAGTGAGGGGCTGTTCTCTGGGGGCAGCTGTTGCTCAGGACAGTATGGTTGTTAGCACACTCTGCTGCAAAGAGCCTCCCGCTGTGCCCCTGTATCTGTCTCGACAGAAATCCCAAGAAGAGTGTGACATGCCAACACTCCATCATGAAAGACCTGGGTCTTTGGAAATGCCTCAAGACTCCCAAGCCAGAGTCAAAATACGCAGAAATAGCGGAGGTGACCTGCTCTTCAGATGTCACAGCCTAGAGTAATAAACAACTGACTTCATCTCCACATTGAATGGGAGACTAAAGAGAATTAATTATTATGGCTTTCCCATGCCTTCCAATCCAACCGGGGCTGAGAGCGTTTACTCTGAGGAAAAAGAAAACCCAATAGTTGTTTAGGAAAAAACAACAACAGCACTTGATCATACTCACCTAAAAGTAACTTAGGAAAATTTGATGTTTCTATATTATGATAATATACTATGGATGTGGTGGTAGCAACAAATCCCATCACCGCAGGCATGAAGAGGTGGAGATGCCTCGATTCCCGCCGTCTACAGAGAGTGGTACAGTGTCAGTGTCTACAGCTGAAGGTTCCAGACAGTTTCTCATTTTTGCTTCCAATTTTTTCATTAAAATGCTCCCTTACCAATATTTAACATGCAGAATGAGGTATTTTATATACAGAATGCTAAGAGAACAAATACAGAAGACTACCTGGAGTGCTCAGTCACTAAGCTGTGTCTACCTCTTTGTGGCCCCATGGACTGTTGCCCGCCAGGCTCCTTTGTCCGTGGGATTTCCCAGGCACTGGAGAATGGTTTGCCATTTCCTTCTCCAAGGGATCTACCTGACTTAGGGATCGAACCCATGCCTCCTGCATTGGAAGGCAGACTTTTTACCAACGAGCTACCAGGGAAGCCCAAGGAAATATAATTCTGCTGAAAGGGTTTATCCTAACATGGTAGGTTAGATAAATACAGCTAAACAAAACATCACAATGCTTACAACAAAAGCAAATAGATAACTATTCCTACATTGAAGGGCAGAACTGCTGAAACAATTTAACCTAAAGCGAGTAAAAACAATAAACTGAATATGAACTCTACTGTATGTGAAAGTACATTTATTCTTTTGATAGTTTTCCCAAATGTCATGGTCTTCAGTGGGTTTCCCTTGTGGCTCAGCTGGTAAAGAATCCTCCTGCAATGTGGGAGACCTGGGTTCGATCCCTGGGTTGGGAAGATCCCCTGGAAAAGCGAAAGGCTACCCACTCCAATATTCT